>OMNW01034878.1:42707-66288 GCA_900303245.1 Selene dorsalis | reverse complement strand
TTTTTGCCCCCCCCCCCCCTCCTCTTGTTGCCTCTCATGCTTCTCTCTGTTCTCCACTCTTATTGCTCTGCAGGATCTCTTGCAGGAACTTTAGCTGGCAGCAGTAGATATGTGGCCTTATGACCTGTGTTGACTGAGGGCAACCAGCGTTAGTGGATATTCATTGATTTTGGAGTCACAGCTTTGCATGTTAATTTCACCTGTACTTGTTGATGGCCAGGCAGAGCTGTTCAGTCTGACCCAGGCTGCAGCAGGTAGTCTCCTGTCCTGCTTGTGTTTGCCAATTACTGCTCCTTGCCTCCAGGATACAGATTCCCTGATGTCCTGCTGTGTAGGAGTGCCTGTTCACTGCCATTATTTCATCATGCTTGCAGTTGTGCTGCAATAGAAAAAGGCAGCAAGATGAATCACAGCTAGCCCTCTGCTCTGATTCCACTCTTAATTTTCACAGAGGGGTTGCTCTAGTAATGAATCGTTGCCCCTGAAAACCCGCTCCTCTGACACAAAGGGCTTCATGGGCTTCCTGATGAGTTGGCAGCTATTTAATTTTACCATTTTGTGAGGCAGTTTCCAATGAAAGGTGCTCCAGAGCTCTGCAATATTTGTCAAACATCATGCTGGAGAACTGAATTGACTCAACTCTACATTTGAAAGTGCCACAAGGCAGGAAAACTAGATCCTCCACAGGGACTGAGCAAGGGTCAGCACAGAGGAAATTCCTCTATTTGTAAACTCAAAGGTTAGTTTGTTTTTAGCTGATTCACTAAGCACTGGCCGTCTGTTCACACTCTAGCTGCAGCGTTTGATGTGTGTCTCTTTGCTACTTGTGCAGCGTTGTGTTGACATTTGACCAGAGTGCTTCTGTAATCTGTTTTTCTCCTCTCACTGCCTGTGAGCAGGAGCTGTATAAACAAGTCCTTCCTCCATGGGAGGCGAATGGATCACTCCTCATTACAGGGAAGGCAGGGAGACGAGAAGCGCAGCCACTGCTCATGTTTGATCCTACTGAGTGGAAGCAGGTCTGACATAGACACGCATGTACCATGTATTCACACACTTACACACACACACACACACACAACAGCGTACCTGGCAGATGGTCTAGCATCTAAAGCAAGGTGCATAACAACTGAACCCTGACGTAAGAAAATAAAGCAGCCATGTTTCCTCACCCATGTGTCGCAAACTGTCAGCCGCACACCTTACACCCTGCACATCCAGATTCTCCTCATCTGTTTTCACCTCAGATGAATTAAGTTCACGTACCTGTCTCCAATGCAGCTTCTCCTCCACTGCCTCAGCCTGCAGACATGTTACCTGTCTCAGTCACGTCTCACCACACCCAAGAGCACAGAGACCATAGCGCCTGAGTGGGCGTCACGGTAACCAGTCGGACACCTCTGCCTCGCACCGCTGCTCTGACACAATGGTAGCTGATGAGATATCATTCAGACCCACTGGACTCCTCAGACTGGGCCACCACTGCTGTACTTTTACATGCCCCACTGGGTGACTGACAGGCTGGTTCCTACAGGGAGGCAGCTCCAAGAGCCCAGTTCAGACTCAAGTGCAGGGCTTCTCACAGTAACAGAGGGTTAAGGGTGCCACTTCAGTCCATCATTAGCTGAGACAAACTGACTTAAGTTCATTCCAGATTTCTTCCCTTTGCTTCTAGCTTGCTGCTGCTGACTTGTGCTAATTACTTCCTCCACCATGCAGCCCTCACCCAACTGGTTCCCCATTAATCAGTCTATTTACAATGTTATCTTTCTGTGGCATTGTTCATATCTCAATGACATGTATGCTGAGCTGGAAGATTGGGGTTTTGCATTTGGATCTCACTTCCCCTTGAACCTGGATTTGAGTATGCTGTAGAGCATAATAAATTATATTCAATAAAGGCTTCATTTTTTACATAGAATGTTCAACTGGAAGACTCAAATACTCCTGTGTGAAATGCCATGCATTAATGACGCAAGTTCCCAGTCTGTGCTCATTGCTGTCCGAATCAGGAGAAACCCTACAGCCTGAAATCACATTAGAAGAACCAGTCACTTTTTCTCAGTTGTAACTTCAAGATTTCTCTGTAATTGGAACTTTATACTTTTAAAGAAATTCCCTTCACTTTCTACTCCACAGTGAAGGAAAAGTCTTTCACAAGATTCTTGCTCATAGATTAGGATAAAACTTTAATGATCCCTGTTGGGGAATTGGGCCATTGGAGCAGCAAAATCATTTAAATAGCTCGGATAGAGGAAGAAAGAAAGAGTATAAATGGAAGTTAAGCAAATGAGGAGGATTAAACATAACAGAACTGTGTTTTACCACACAAGGGCATATTAGAAGTAAAAGAATGAGAGTTAAATGTATGAATAACAACAGTTCTGTTTTGTTAATTACAGCAGAACATATAGGAAGTCTGCCCACAATTAAAGATGAGCACAGATGGGTATTAGTTCTACATATAGATCTGGGGGTGGAAGTCCAGATAAAATGTAAAATACAAAGCTACACTAATAACAAGATAATTTCATACTGCACTATTAAAACTTCACATATATTTGCACATGTTGATTAGGAGTTCGAAAATTACTGCAGTCCAATGTAAATTGTGTTTGTTTTTCTTGGAAATTAAACTGCTGTTATGTCAATACACTGTCACTTCCACTACATGTGAGTTCTACAGCTGAAAACAAGGGAAAGCCCCTTTATAATTGTCCCGTCTGCACAGCTAATATTCCACCAGTCTTTATTGTCTGTTAGTTTCTGACCATACTTTGACCATTGCTTCTTCCAGCAGGGAAGGCGAACATAAATGAATGTTAGCCAGATTAACAATTTGGATTCTAAAGTTTCCTGCAATTTCTTTTTCACTCTGTAAAACATGAAGGGCTGTGGGCTTGTTTCACAGACACATTAGATAATAAAAGTTAAGTATAGAGTAAATGGTGAAATAATGGATGACATACTAGTAGCTGGGATTTTAATGACTCTTCCTCGCTCTTTCTCTTTTCACTATTGCCAGCAACAACTGTATAGAGATCACACTCTGTTCTCTTTTTTTCCAACACCATTTCTGACACAGAGACATTTCTGTCTGTCTCTGTAGATATTCTTTTCAGCGAAGTGACTTGATTCCAAGGCCTTAGGTAACATCAAATAGATCTCTCTCTTTCTCCCTCTCTCTCTCTCTCTCTCTCTCTCTCTCTCTCTCTCTCTCTCTCTCTTTCCCTTAGCACTACTCCATACCTGTTAAACAAAGAATTAAAGTGCACTCGGCAGGGTGCTATTATGCAGCAAGCACTGTTGCATCCAGAGTTAAACACAGCCCTCTCTCTCTTTCTCTCTGTGCTCACTTGTCTGCTGTAGGCTGCTGCAGCCTGGAGGTAATTGTATTGCTGTCAGCCCTTGGTTGATGAGTTGCCAGCGTAATTGCTTTATGGTTTGACCTCTGGTTTTTCAAACAAGCGCCCTGGTCAAGGATCTGCACTGGACAGATGAGGAATGAGAGGGCGGCTGGTGTATGCATTTG
Source organism: Selene dorsalis (assembly GCA_900303245.1). Classification (NCBI taxonomy): domain Eukaryota; kingdom Metazoa; phylum Chordata; class Actinopteri; order Carangiformes; family Carangidae; genus Selene; species Selene dorsalis. The sequence continues at coordinate 62,756 of OMNW01034878.1, read as the reverse complement.
TTTCTGCTTGTGCGTGTGTGTGGGTAGTGGATGCTGGATAAATATGTTAGTCCTCTAATGCTCTGTGTTGCCCTCCTGTCCTTTGTTATTTTTTACTATGTCTTAAAGTGCAGTTCTCGGTCTCGTTTTAAAATCGGCGTCTGAGTGAACTGAATTGTTAGGTGTATTAAATACATAGGGATTTGTCTTGTTGACATGCACACCAGTGCAGTGAAAGCTGTACATACTGAGACACATAGTTCAAGGACATAAGGACATTACATGCAGCACAGTCAGAGTGCAAGGTATTAGATACATAAGACTATATTTATCTCTTGGCATATTCTTAATGTGGCATGTCCATTTCTGCTGCACTTCTATCAGAATAACTAGTTTTAGAAATCATTTACTTGTAATAACTTTTAAACAATTAAAATATTACTTCGTAATCTGAACAAAATCAGAAAAGCTATCCACATAATTTTTTTTTCTTTTTTTTTTGCAGTTGCCAAATAGCCAAAAGATTTTAATTACACTCATTATTACCAACTTGTCTTAACAAGCTGTAGGATGTGACAGAATGATTTGGCAGCCAGTGAGTCTGCTGGCTTTAATAACAATTAACATTAATCAGCATTAACTTTGTGAATTGGCCAATTTACAAATAGCAAATTTGGCGGTTGTGGTTTAGTACGCTCTCTACTGCCAGCAGTACTGTTAACAATTAGCCAAATATGGTTCTGTCAAGAGAAGCAGCCACTTTGTGTAGCTGCTGTGTTTGTAAACACTGGGTGTATCTGGGTGAGTCAGGTGATGTTCATAAGCTGCTTCGTTAGAGGTCGTTAATGATGCAGACTACAAACACCTGGTGGCACCAGCGACCGGTGGTCACAGTCTGACAGAGTTTTATGTTCATCGTGTTGTACGAGTTACGTTTACCTTGTTAAAACAGCGAGAACGGATTTTAAGGATACGTCACTAGCTGTCAACGCAAAAGGTACATGTTGTGGCTGTATGTGGAGAACGTGTTCTTGAACGGTTACCTGTTTACGCCCGGTAGACGGGGAGCACCGTTAGCATTTGAAGTCCTGCCTCTGTAAGTCCAGTATTCACTCTTCTTTAAAATATGTTTGGTCTCCTAGTTCTGTTGCTGCTGAATATTTTGATAGTTGTATGTATGAGTTTTATTCATTTATTTATTTATTTTTGGCTAAAAACTGTTGCCAAGTGTGTGTGAGCTTTTGGCTTCAAGACGAGAACATTTAACTGAGACATGCTAAAAGCTCCACAGAGCTGAGAGTGAAGGCAAAGTCGGGTCAGTGGCAAATTCTCTGAGCGTTCATCACAGCGTTACGTAATCCTTTGATCATATGAAAATTGTACCACTTTATGAACAGATTTTAGATCTCTGGGATTTGTGACTTGTAAACAAATGGTAGCTTTACATGATCACATTTGTCCAACGGCTAAGGGTAAGATATTTGATTCATTTAATCAGATTGTTTTTATGTGAAAACAAAGTAAGTTCATGGTTATGCTGTCTTTTTAAAGTTTAATATAATATGAACCACAAATGCAGGCCTGGGCAACATTACACTGTTTACTGGTTATTTTGCACAAATGGGCTTAGCTGTTTCTTGAGGATTTATCTATAGACCATTATTGTAACATTTCTCAGAAATATTACTAGGTGTAAAGCCCTACTTCATGTCTCCTTACCTAAAAGAACAGGAGTATAGCCATTGTCTTCTATTACATGAGACATATGTACTGAAGTGGTCAAGAGGTGGAGATGTGGGATTGATTTCAAGAGGACAGCTGAAGAAGGGGGAGACGGGGCGTTAGAGTGTTAAGTCAGTTCACTGTACTGTATACAGGTATTGTTTTCATATTACGTATTGTGAAGGACAGAATGAGGCTGCAACGTTTGTTCGTGTGTGTAGAATGGAGGTGAGGGGGAAGTGGAGGTGAAACCAGCACCAATTCACACACAGTGTTTGTCAAAGAAAAAGAGGACTTAATCAAAAGAGAACGAACGCAAGGAAGTGAGCTGCTGAGATAACACAGAAACATGCTCTGTGTATGTACTGTGTGTGTGTGTGTACTGTGTTTGCGTAAACCCAGAATAGGCAGCCATGTAATGTAAAATAACTGCAAAGCATTAGTCAACATGGAGCTGGTTGTGCCTGATCCCAATCACGCACGCACATAGACAGAGGGATCTTTAAATAGTACACATGTGTGTATATGTGCGTGTGTGTGTGTGCATGCAAACAGTGCGTCAGGCTCATTCATCTAGCAAACAGTGTGACAGCAGCAGTTCACAGCTGAGTCAGTGGTTGGGGAGTGATCTAGGGTTGCTTTTAGCACCACCAGGAACACTTGTTTTTGTTGCCTTTGTTACAATGCTGCATTCTCTCCGAGAGCAGCTCATTTTCCTCCCTGTCAAACAAAATCACTGTGATATCTCTTTTTGTAAGAGTCTAAATATCTGCACATTAAATCTACCCAGATGACAATTTATGTTTCATATTTAACAGGAATTGTCTGAGGTAAATGATGATGATGACAGGCAGTGATGAACCGCTCAACAACTCGATATGTCTTGCAGCGTATACAAGAGCAGTAGTAAATGGTTTTATGGTCCCTGGCCTTGGAGATATCAGACAGGAGGGTGTCTGCAAGTTACACAGTGAAAACAAATCTATAGGCTAGTTTTTTTGGGAGTGAACTGACAGATCTGTTCCATCAGGGCTGTGTGCTATTCAGGTGATTTGAAAGAAAGGCAATTTATTTGGTTCATTTTTAAAGCTACCACTCCAGTGCTAAGGTGATGTTTTTATGGAGGTGATGCTTATCAACCTTGGCTCCCATCTTTCTTGTTGTACCTTATTGAAGACACTAGTAAAGCAGAGATAGCTCAACAGAAATCTCAGAAGAGTCTTTGAATTAATCAGAGTCCTGATAAACTTTCAAGAGTCAGACTAATATACAGAGCAAACTGATGCAAGTGTGAAGTGATATATATCATCTCTAGTTTGAGCTGTTTCTCTGGGCTTTCTTTTTGTTAGAGGTTTTATAATCACGGAAAAAAATGAAGCTTTTGTGCAGTGGGGTTTGTTTAGTTTGCTTTAAAAAAGAGGTTATTAAATATTTAAAGGAATGATGATTGAATTCCATTTGGATGTCTCATTTTAGCTCACTGACACTCCGTTATGACTTACTAGGACTCTTGGAGGACACGAAGCTTTGATTTATGTTGTTAGTAACATCTGGGCAACACCTGTACAATCCTCAAACTACCTGCTCTACCCGTTCTACTCAGAGTGTTAAAATGACAGATGAATGTTTTCTGCGGTTCTGTGATAACTCCATCAGGGTTATGTTGCATTATGGAAAGTGTAGGACCCGGTGTGTGTGGAACTATTAACTATACTAGCAACGGATGGTCAGGATATAACTAGAGCACCCACTCAATCATTCTTATATACAGAGATGGTGTGACATTGAGTTGTTGGTCTTTGAAAATTCACAGAACAGATTTCCATTAACAGCTAGTTACCTCTCCACTCTGGATGATGTTCACTGTATTATTTATACCAGCCACACATCTTTTCAGATCTCCACAATGTTGCTTCAGGGCAGACATAGTTTTAGAGTGAATCAGCAGGAGTTTACCCGAGGGTTAGGATGGAAAAACCTTGTAACTTGAATCTGAACAATTTTCATGTTTTTACTTAAATCATCAGGTTTGCAGCGGTGTGCAAAGGTATTGGATGTTTCATTACCATCAGGCCTAGCAAAGAATTCAAAGAATATGGCATTTATGTTTAGAAAAAGGGTTTAGTTTTGGGAGCTTTGTGTTGTTATGACTACAGTGATACAGTATGAGGCTGCAGGCAGATCTGAGGCTTCTCCTCCCCTGTCAGTTGTCCCTGGTTGGGATTCCTCTGCTCTGTCAGCCTCCTGCTGCGTGAACAAAGCCAACTTCTCACACCGGTTCAGCTCGCAGCAGGATGTGCTCAGAAATTTGGCTGACGTCAAAACACTTCTGTCGTCTTCTGGGTTAGTCAACGGAGGGAAGAAAACTTGTTTTGTAATTTGTGCCTTGATTTGGCTTTGTAGTGAAAAGAGCAAGAGAATGAATGTCACACTGCGAGATTTCAGTGATGTAGACAGAAAAAACATTTGTTAGTACTCAAAGCCTGTCGTTTATTGTTCCCGATGAGGCTTGCTGTTAGCATCCCTGGTGTATTTTTAGCCACTTTACCCATGAAAATATAATTAACAGTTTGTGCAGAAGATATGTAAGGCTGATTTGTTGACAGTGTGACACCAATATTACACATTTATAGGAGTTTATTTGTTATTCTCCTCCACCAATGGAAGTAGCTGTTGCCGAGGCAACACTTTCTCTCTCTGGAGAGTGTGAGGAAAGGAGGAACCCAGGGAATGACACCTGGCTGTATTTTGGGCTGCAGTGTGTGGGCTGAGCATCAGAAAGGAGGGAGCTTCCTGTGACAATGGGTGGGAGGTTCACAGCTCATATTGGCCTCCACAGAAAGCCTTGCTCCTGTCAGAGAATCTACTTAATAGTCTCTAAAAGAGGCTGTGGGAGGGGAGACTCTGATATCAGGTAGCACATGTTCTCTACTTTGAACTTCAATAATCAAACATTTTTGTAATCACCATTCTTGCTGTGCGGGTGATGTTTGGCATGAATAGTCATAGTCCAACTTGCTTATGTGCTGCATTTTTAATTTGACTGAATCAAACACCCTAATGGCTAATTCACCAGACAAGTTGAAAATTTTATGATTTTATTGCAATGAAATGTAAGAATAAGTTGTTGGCCTGACACATCAAGAAAACCAGGGCAGAGAGTAGCAGGTAGCTGTGAAGTGTCAGATCCCACAGGTGCATGCCAGGGTGCCAATAGGATGAGAGATGCAGCAGCAGCAGCAGAGAGTGAGCAAGTGAGTTTGACAGCTGAAATGAACTACTCAGTTGGTGGCGGCTAACCCAGGCTGATGCAGAATGAATGTTTTAAAGTAGACACCGCTGCACTGGTCAACAGGATTCTTCATCCTCTAAAACTCAGACTTTTATCTTACTGAAAATGATCAGCACCTTACTTATACTGATTGTTGTATTAATTCAGTGTAGTTGTCAAAATAGTTGTTAATAAGGCCTATACTTTAGTGTAAAATTGCACAGGAAATCTGTTTTTCATGATGGTTAGAATGTTGAGATGTTAAAATTGTTTTAGAGGTGGAGATTTGACCACATAACATAAAACCTCTTATCAACAGCTTCAAAACGTTGTAGCATTGTAACCTTTATTCAGGTAGGACGTAATTCAGAAAAAAACTGTATCAGACTGTAGTGGTTTTAGTCAGGTGTACCTAATAAAATGCAATTAAGCAGACATTTGGACCCATGCTATGACTCCTGCATTCATAGTGATGCAGGTGAACAAGTATCTCATCTAAATAATTCAAAGAGGTAATAGTGTACAAAGGACACTAAAAGGGAAGTTCCAGTGTTTTATGAATCCCATATAGTCAACATTAACATAAGAACAGTAGTAACGTCAGATGAACTCCTGTAAGAGCAAGATGCACAGTTATAAATAGATCAGACAACGTTTGCAACACAGAAGTCACATCATGTATGTACACAAACTGGCTGTAGAGATGTTGAGCTATCTTGACCAATCTTTTCCTTTGTCTTGCCTCTTGGCATCTTTTACTTCTGTCTTGTTTCCCTAAGTGTTTTGTTTGAGCTTTTAAATAGATTTTAAGCCAGTGTTTATTGTTCTGCTGCACAGCCCTACTGCTGCCGCTGCTGTTATTGCTGCATTCCCCTCATTCTCCTCCCCTCAGCACACACTGACCAGATGGAGTCACTTCAGGAACTAATTCAGTGCTCACACAAGTGCAACACAAAGCACTCATACTAACATTCAGAATTTAGGATTTATTTAGCTGCTCACATACACACATGACTGCAGCATGCTTTGCACAGTCACATAGTAACACAGTAAGATATATTGTGATGTATACACACTGTATTCCATTTATTCATTAATATACATTTATAAACATGCCTTTAAAAACTCAACGGGTCATAAAACCAGCATTTTGAATCTTTGCTGAAAATATAGAATCAAAAAGGTGTAAAGTCTAACAGGGAAGTGGGAGAGTGAATGAGAGAAAACAAACCAGAGAGGTGGGGGAGGGAAAGGGGAGGGCTATCACCACCTGCACATGTCGTACACCAGCGTCACGAGGTCAGGAGAGAACTCCCTCCCAGAAAAAACCACCCAGCAGGCTCCAGATTTATCAAAAATATTCTGGAGGACCCTCTTGGATCACTTTACCTTTGCAAGTGCAGCTGACTTTAATTCATATCTAACAAATTACAATCAGAGCATGGACATTGTCAACAGCCTCTTTCTACTGCAGGTTAAGCAACATGTCATTAATTTCGTACTGAATACTGTCATCATGGAGTTTTACATAAGAACATGAACAACCTGTGTAATCATTGGCAGGATTACTGTCTCAGGCAAAACAGAATTGAAATGTTGCATCTAAAATATTGTTACCCCAGCAGGCAGTTGTTTTATATTAATACTCGACTGAGCTTCAGTGCGGCCTGTAAAGTCCAGATATTAGACTCGATGGTGTAATTATAAGTTGTTGTCTTCTTTTACACCCACACTTCATACACTACATACTCGATCATGTCTGACTGTGAAAATGACACACAGAGCTGGTATGGGGGAGACATTATTTGAGAGGTGTAAAACTACTGTGAGGGATGCTATAATTACTTAGTCTGACTCATGCCATGCACCAAAATATCTACTGTGTTGGTCTCATGAAGGTGATAGATTGCTAAGGAAGCAGGAATCATAGTTGACATACATTTTTATGAAGTGCCTCAGACTCAGTCTTGAACAGTGATCTGCAGATTAAATTAGACAGATAAAATTAGAGTCCAATTAAATGTATTATTTGTTATTGTAGAAAGTCTTGTTTTATATCTCAAAAAGCATCCGGTTGGTTGTTTTTTTATTGGCAGTAGTGGTTAGAGTAGATATGAAAATTATTATTGACAAACCAAATTCTACAAAGAACATCCTGTTGTAGCCTTTGAACTAATGACATTGCTTTCATGTCGATGCTCTTACCCACAAATCATCATGACAGTTATTCCCACAGGATTCAAATTCAGCTTCATGCCCACTGCTGCCAAACAGAGACAACAACACAGCAGCTAAGAGAACAGCAGTGTGTTGAGCAGAAAGAGAGACAAGTGACAAAGTGAGGGTGGTGTCCTGCTCACAAATTGACTCCTGTTAGCAGGATGAGTGTAGCAGCAAACTGACCTGCCAGGGATTTACACCTTACGTCTCCAGTTCCTTCCCATGCTTTCCCAAAGCATACAGCAGCACGGCCAAAAAAAAACTAGCTTAAATTCACAAAGGATTAGGCCTTTAACCGTGAAGTCAAATGAACAGGAAAAATACACCACATCGATTAACAAAAGGTGAAAAGGATGCAGTTCATTTGATCCGTGTGCTAGCCAATTATGCAACATTGATCACTGTAGAAATGTGTGCTCTCTCTTGTTCACAGCCTGATAAGCTCCTTGGCACACAAAATGCTCTTTTTTCTCTCTACAAGGCAATAACCCTCTGATGATATGCTTTGAGAGAAACAGGAAGTCTGGGTAAATGATTGTATGCTCCAAGTTAATCAAAGGTATGTTTGATGTAGCTGACAATGACATTAGATGGAAGGTGTATGCTCTGCTGCCTCTGTGGAGCGGCACATGTGCAGGACTACATAAGCTGGCGAGTGCTGCATGATTAAATCAATCCAGTCTAAATCATGACAGCTCAGAGTGATTTATCTGACATGCCAAGAGCTGCTGTAATGCGTACAGAATCAGACCAACAACTGGGCAATAAATCTGCACAACCGTACCTCAGCCATGAATGACTCCCATATCATTTTGCAAGATGAAAGAGTTGAATTTACTATTTGAGTATTTTCCCCCTTGTACACTTTGTTTTAGGGTCACTACAGAGTACCACTCATCTCAACTTTAGGATTTTGGGCAATAAAATTTGTGAGTTCATCTTCTAGAAATTTGAATGTCACAAGAAGGACATGCAGCACTGTAGCAAAGCCATACAGACATACAATACGCAAAATAAGTGAAACATCATAAAATGTACAGCTAATATTATCATTATTTAATTGCATATTCAAAAATTATGTGAAATAAACCAAGAGCTTGTGTTTTAAAGCCCTTTATATTTTTTGTTCATCACCTGTATATCTGAGTTTAAAAACTCAGTAAATTGTAATATTATGTCCTTTTGTGTAGAAATAGGGCACTGGTTTACACTATATACATGCTCATCATTAATCAGAGTATAATCTGACAGATAGAAAGTTGTGTTCTGTTTACATAGTGTCTCTCACTTAACAGAATTGTGTGTGGTACTGTTTCGACATAGTCAATATTACAGCTGTCTTTGACTAAGGATTTTCATAGTCGAATCTGATTCATCAGATTTTGCCTTTAGTCGACTTATCATTGAATCATGTTGTTATTTCCCTCATTGATTAATGATCTCATTTGTGTCTTTTTCTGCTCCAGAGAAAAGAGCTATAACACCAAATAAACTAATTTAATTCTTCAGTTGACATAAGATAACAATAAAAGGACACTCTCTATCCATCCTTTTCCTTATGTCACTCATTAAGCTTGCATGCATGACATCACCATCTCTCTTTTGATGACAGTGTAGCGATGATGAGTATAATCCCATCATTGTGTGGGCATGATATGCACATCAGTGCTTGTGTAGTTGGTTCAGGGCCAGGGGTCGAATGTCACAGCACCATGTTTTTTGTGTGTAGTGGGTATGTGTGTGTGTGTGTGTATACAGGTGTTGTGCTGCGCGATCGATAGAGACGATTTAATAGAAAAAACTTTCGGCCCGAATTAAATTTTACCTCCACCGAAGGAAAATGACATGAGGTGAGGGAAGAAAGAGAGAGAGAGACGGGTGCGAGCTGGTGCTCAAACTGATGTTTGTATCAAAATAGGCTATAGTATTAGAAAACAATTAGAAAACTAAGAAATTCTATGTAAAATCAGATGTTCAGCAGCAGGGAGCACCCCTATATATTCAGAATGGTACGATCTCTTTTTTCATAACCACATTTTACGACAATTCGTCGGTTGATAGTTGAATCAGACCTCCAAATGGAATCGTCGAATAGTCGACTATTCAAAGACACCCCTAGACAATTTATTTCATTTATTTTTTTTCCATATAAAACATTGGCATACAAAGAAAACAAGCGCCACATCGTTAAAACACTTTCCAGTGTACAGTCCAGTAATTAGCCTGCCACCTTTACTTTGTTGCTCTGAGATGTAACCTGATTCAGAGCGCAGGTGGGCTTTCACACTGCCATGCAATCTAACACCTGTTGGTTTGTTTGCCTGCTTTTTTTGGGGGGGTCTAAATAGTCCCACAATCTAATCAGGAACTAACTAACTAACTAAAAGTGGTTATGCTATCATTTCCACCACAGTGTCTAATCTACCCAAAATAAAGTTTAGCATACTTTTATTAACTATACTTAACACTTTTGCTACAGCACAATTTTTACAGTGGCAAATTTTCAAGAGAGCCCTATAATCTCTTTGTAGCACTGCTTAATGTCGAAGGAGGCGTACCCTGTAGAGCTCTTTGTGTTGCCTGAATAATTACTGGCCTTAGAAAGAAGAGAGAGCACTGGAGAAAGCGTGATGATGTGCATTAGACACCACCATCTCTCTTTATCTCCCTCTCTCTTTACACACCCTGTCTATTTTTCTGCACTCCAGGCTCCAGTTGTGAAGCTCCTTTGCCCTCTGGTTTATGCATGCCTCATGAAGACCCTCCTTTGATAGCAGCTTCAGGGTTGGTGACATTCCACTGTGCAGAGTGCATAAAGCCTCCTCTGAGAGCTGAATTTGCTTCCATGGTGGATCTCAAGGCCCCAGCATAACCACGTAAAGCCATACACTTTATTGTTGCGAGTATGGAAACCTGTGTTGGATTTTATGCACTCATACCCAGACACACATGCCCACTCCCACACACACACACACACACACACACACACACACACACACACACACACACACACACTTCAGTCCCCATGCAGCCTGGAACAGCAACAAAGCTCTCCTGTACAGTTGCCAGGGTAACATGGTTGGGTCAAACCAGTCGAGCAGTCTCCACTGTCCCGCCTTCTCACCTCGTTCACTCACTTGCGCTGTTTCTCTGTCCATCGTTTGTCCTCGGCCCTCACTGTGACCCTGTGGCTCATCATATCTTAACACAGTTCTTCTCCATTACACACACTGTCACATGTCTGCTCCAAGCTGAACAGGTTGAAAAGACTGAGATCCACCACTCTGACCTCTTTAGATCTTAAGTAGGGTGAGTAATCAATGGCAGTCCTCTTAATACTGAACCAGAAACTTCAGAGGCACCAAGGATGTTCTGAAGAAAGCTTGAGGGTTATGTTTTTAGACCACACAGGTTTCAGGGCTCCTGAGAGTTAAGAGATAACATCATGCATATCCCATTTAGAAGGCATAATCCTTGCCATTTTTACAAGTGGTAATGCATATACTGTACTATACTATACTGCATTATTTGTATCAGTATTTTTCATTTGTAAATGGGTTTTAATAATACAGAGTGTGGTAAGACCGCTCCATTATGTGTAGAAAAGAAAAACCCCACTTCAGGCCTTTGGCATATGGAAATTATATTACAACTAAGCCGTCGCTGGCAGACACACAGTGATGGATTACCCTTCTTCTCCTGGAGCTATTATAGATCCATTGTCGGAGTCATGGACTGTGAATAAATGGAAATGACACAGATCGACAATTAAAATCCGTTTATTACTGATAGAGCACAGCAGACACGAGACAGTGATGAGTACAGGTGCAAATGGTCTAAATAAAGTCTTATTGCTCAAGCTCAGATATACAAGACTGTCACACACATGACTAGATTGAAAAGCATGACACACATTTTCATACAGAAAAGACTGTATGAAAATGTTATGGTCATTGTATGAAAGGTCACATGATCTTAACGGATTTGAGCTTGTTGTACTTGCTTGGCGGGGAGATGCACTTGGCAAACAGAGATACTGAAATGACCCAGAGATGCCACGTTTCATTTCAGCAGAGCAGGTTTCAGGCCAGTTTGGAAACCAAGATACTGCAGTTATAAAATGTCTTGGTGAGCTAAACCACAAAGACAGTACGAAACTACTGATCCTGCAGAGTGTGCCACTGATTTGACGAGTGAGAAAATACAACAGTATATTGGTGTCATCACTCATTTAGAGGTTTGGCACCAGAATTAACTGTAAGTGTTAGGTGGATCCGTTTTGTCTGTTTACAGACAACTCGCGGACCTAAGCTTCAGTTACTAATATCACTGCTATAACTGTTGATATACAGACAGACAAAAGTAGTAGTTCTGTGAATTTTCATATTAAACCTGCAGGCCAACAAAAGTATTTCCAATTGTGCCCTCTCATATCTGTCATCTTTACTTTAGATAATAATAAGCATATGCAAATGCATTAGCTTGTACATAAGTCCTGCAATTAAAGATGCATGTGTTAAACTGTCCAATAATCTTTGTATCACTTGTGTGTTTGTGTGTCTTTTACTTGGGCTGAATGAGACATCATAACCTCAGTGATGCTGTTCAGAATTCTAATAAGGCTCCACATTGATGCAAGATATTTATTTGATCTCCCACTAACCGCTGGTTTTCCCACAATGGTGCGTTTCTATTAATTAGAAAGGAGAAGGAAAGGGCAATTGCAAATTGCAATCCTGACTTTAAGGTTATTGATGCACAGTCTTAGTGGAGCTTCAGTGTTGCCTCTCAGGAGCAAAACACCTGATTGTGTTCTCAGTGTCTCCTGTTAGCAGACTTTAGTTTCTTTGTGTTTGTAACAGCTCTTTAAAGGTGGTTCTGTTAATACCGACTGACACCTCATGAGAAATGAGGAGCTGCTCTGAGCCTTGTGATGTCAGTGTAAGTGTCATGATATTAAATCCTTCTCTCAAAGAGGTGTCAACCTGTCAGCAGCATCACTTAAGCATTCTTTTGTGCTGCTGTAATTGGTGAAATAAGACTCGACTGCTACATTGACTATTGTCATTATGGACAAACACAGTGCAGCTGCTGTACTTTGAGCTCAATACAATGACCATAACTTGTCTCAAGTACTGTTATGCAGGAATGTATTTGTAGGTGTTAATGTTAAGGGTAAGGCCACTTACAAACAGCATGTTCATCTTTAGTCTATATTCAGTCCATTGTGTTATGTGCACTGTGGCACAGAATGGAAATTTGTTAGCTCTGACTATGAAAACAATCAATCTCCCTGCAGTCATTGAACATGGTGCCCAGTCTTGAAAAGTGTTAGGGTAATTTTTTCCTCTAAAGTTGTGAGAAGAAAACCTAATGCACTGAAATACTTAATGTGTTTCCAAACAGCTTCTCCTAGGAGGCTGGGAATTGTACCAGTAAGTGAGAGAAAAAAAAAAATAGTTCAGCCACAAGCATGTTCAGTGTAGCACCAAATACCTTGTGCCAAGACTCCTGGACAAGAACATCATAATGAAGGTGTTTGTGTGGGTGGTTTTAGGATCTTTGCCTTCTCACTCCCTCCCTTCCTCCCTCCTCAATTAAAATGTAGTAAAATTGTGCTTCTTGATTTTCATGGCGAGATTTTTGCAGTGCCTGAAACATGAGCACCTTTTGTCATGGAAGGTGTCATTCATTAGCAGTTACAGGGTTACAGCATTAGACATCTGCTAACCTCCCACCCTCGAAGCCAATAATTTGATTATTCATATGGAGTGGTGAGCTAACTGCGGTCGGGCCGAGCGCTGCTGGCTGTGAACAGATGTTGGAACGTGAACTAGCAGCCCTCAGCCTTGAACTCCATGCAGCTTCAAGCAGCGGCACATCGTCCTCCGCCATTCAGACACACTGTGATATCCACCAACAGGCTTTACCAGGCAGCAGTGTGTCACAATCTCCACTCAGGCCTGATGAGATCTGGAAATAAGAGGCAGCAGAGGCCCAGGAGGAGGATACGATTCAATCACTTGACACACAAGCAGGCAGGCAGCAGTGCTTTCCACAGGCTGCCAGATGTGCCTATGTGTCAGTGTCTGTATATTTCTTCACCATCATGTTGGGCTTAACTCTCCTCACACTGCTAGTGAATCTAGAGCTCAATTTGACCTCTGTCAAGTTTCAACGTCTGTGAATAACGCAAGTTGCTGGCTGCCAGTTGTATTAGATGAACCAGAAAAATAGAAAGACAACCAGTGAAGCTAATCAAATGTCATTTAGCTGCTCTGACTGACATCTAGTCAGTCATGTTGTAATTTTCTTGCCAAGGTTAGTGATAAGTAACGTAGAAGGGTTCTGACACAGACTGTGCAACGTTTTATCAGTTTCTACATCGAAGTGCCTTAGTGAGCTAAAATGAGCATCTTCACTTTCTACAGAGGAAAACAATGGCTGTAATTTCCACACTGAATGGATAATTAGAGAGTTTGTGTGAGCGTTAAAATTTTTTTTATATGGGCAGAACAGCTGTATAAATGGTAAACAGAGTGGAGTGCACTCTTGTACTTTGAATGCCACGTTTAGGCTGACGTTAGGTTCCATTGTTTATTTGCTTTTTCAGACACACGATGCTTTGATTGCTGTGATGCAACGATGTTATCAGTGCTTTTAGAAACTGGGATGCAGAGTTTCATTCACAAGACAGAAACTGCTCAATTAAACCCAAAATGAAGCAAACACAAGCAGTAATTGGCCATACACAGCATGGTACCATTGATGTCTTCCTGTGCAATACTGGTCATGGGGTGAGCAGAGAGAGGCGGTGAAGGAAATCTACTGAGCAAGATACCAGGCAGTTTCAAATGGTGTTTGGTTTCACATAAACAAACGTCAATTCTGCATAGGCCACAACCTAAGCATGAAAGGAATGATTAGTTAAAGGGGGAAATTGCTTGGTCATAGTGTAAGTGTAGAAGGACTGTATTTTCTCCAGTGTTTGTTAGAGCAGCACTTCACATCATAAGCTCATTATATCTGAGCCATAAAGTGATTATGGGCTCTAGTAAGGCATTGTTCTGCTGTTGACAGGATTAAAGATTTTTAGAGAGAGCGAGCGAGCATCGCCGCTCTTTGCTCGAGTGTTTGCTTGCTTTGTATAACCCAGCAGTGAAAGGGGCTGCACGCTTGACTATCTGCCAGCTGTGGCACACCCTCACTCCATTCTTTTACACATTCATCTCCTGCCAGTCTGTCTATCCATCTAGATATCTGTCTGCTTTGTTCTTGTTCAAAGGCTTTAAGTGTCGTATTTCATAGCCCTGTCATCACCTGGTGTACAATTGTGTCAAGGTCTTAAAGAAAATCCTTGAGACACTAAAAGCAGTAAATCTCTCTTGTCAGTGGAGCATTGATTAGTAGCTCTGTCACTGCAGAGGAAGTGTGAATTCCTATGGAAAGTAATATGGGCTTTGTAAAAAAGACATTATACAGCATCCACTAATACTGGCATGGTGATTTGTAATCATTTTGTTTCTTTTGCTGTTAACTTTTATCAAACACACTCATAACATCAAAGGCTACAGTAGCAGTGTATGTACACATCATGCAGATGTATCTGTTAAGCTTCACACACTTGGTAATTTGTTAACGTCTAGATTTCTAACAATCTTACCACTTCTCTTTGCAGAAGAAGAGCGGAGTTGTGAAGACACAGGAGAAGAAGGAGCGGTGGAAGGAGAAAAAGGTGGCGAAGCGGCAGAAAAAGGAAGACGAGGAGGTGGAGGAGGAAGAGGAGAATGTCCAGCCTGTGGTGGATCCCCTGGAGAACGGCTTCCTTCATCACGCCCAGCGAGAGCAGGAAAGGATGAACGAGAGGCTGCTGAAGAAGACCTACTCCAAGAAGAACAAAATGGTCAGTGCCTTTATTTTCATTTATAGTCAGAAAATCCTGCTGCACTGTATCCAACAAGTATTACATGTTTTGATAAATGAAAAAGATTTCGCAACTTTGACATTTACATTACTATGTATACACAACTCTTCTTTTGAATATACTATACCCTCCATCCCTCCGATGCCCACCCCACATTCACTGTAAAGCAGAAAAACGAGGTGAAAGCCGCAGTGTCTGACATCCTTGTTAGGTGTGATTTTACTTATTCTTGTGATAGCAGGGACTTTGTACCACAGTGCTAAAGAAATAGCTTCACCTCACACGAGACACTTGAGTCCCCTCTATCTGCACAACATCAAACCATATCTCAGTGCTCAGTGCTGGAGAAAATCATTTTGTTCAAATCCATCTGCTAAAGGTTGTCATGTGGAGTTTTGGCCCATTTAGAGCTGTCTAAAATTGACTCTTTATTGCCACAGTCATTTTGAAAATGGTGTATGACATGTTTTAAAATTCGCTTGGCTATCTCTGTTGTCAGATTGAAGCTTTTGACAGAGCTCCCATTGTCCCCTATGGAAGTCCAAGTCATTGTCACAACAGCACAGTGGGACTGTAGAAACTTTATCTGTCTGAGGTTATGTCAACAAGGTGTTTGATGTTTCTCACATCGTGGTTAATGGTAACTCTGGACAGTAGATTCTTGCTCTTTATGCTCCTAAATGTAACTTTCTACAGTGTCTTTTTAATGGTCTCACGTTGCTGTGCTGGAAGTTGGTGCCAGTAGTTGCATTTATTTATTCAGCCATTTATTCTCAACAAGAGAGTTGTCCTTACTGGGTGTTAAAAATGAAAGCTAGTGTTTTTTTCTATATTTCTGCTGACTGCCTCCATAGACTACCAGCCAACTGTGATCATGCAGTCTCCTGCTAATACAAGGTGGATGGCTTGTACTTGTCTGTTTACAAATGTTCTGTATATGACTTGTGTATGCCAATGAGTCCTGATACTACCCTAAAAGTGTTTGTGTTTGATGAACAGATTGTTGGTATGCTGCCTTCAGGTGGCGTTATGCTGCCATTCTACCCTTGTTTTCCTTCATGACTGCAGAAGTGGCTCTGTGTTTGTTTATGCAGATAGAGGACTGCCAATAATTATGCCCAGCTTCAAGCACACTGCTGAGCCCACAGACTCTGAGTCTGTCTCAGTGAGATAGCCCATCTATGTGTTAACAGTTTGTTTAAATGGGCGGATGTTTTTATGCTCCTGTTCGAGGCCAGGATCCACCATAGTGCTGTTGAGGATAAGAGGGGAAATGTAGTCAGGAAGCCAAACTAAATAATGAGGCTATGTAGCCCGGGGGCCTCTTCCACAGACAAAAATATCTCTCTTAGATAAGATTTCCTCAGGAAGTTAACATGGCTGAAAATGAGTTTGGCTGTGATATTTAGTTTGCTAAGAGACAGTTGGACATTATGTATTTAGCTGATGCTCTTATCCACAGTGTAAGTGCAATAGGCTGCAATTACTCAAACAGATCTACATTCTGCTCTAGATAATAAATCCATGATATCAGCAAACTGCTGCTGTCATATTAAAACCGTATAACTTCAGCTAAGCTGAATTTCATATCTTACACTAACTTCCTCTGAAGATTTACTGCACATGCTCCCTGGGAGATTAAGATCGTAGAGAGATTATGAAAGCAGCTCAAACCGTACTGGAAAAGTAAAACTGAAACAACTTTTATTTCAATTATTGTTTTCCCTATTTCTCTACCCTGTTGTGCATCATACAAAAGTAGAGAATTAGAGGGTCTGGATCCTGTGTCTTAGATAAGCTATACTTTGTTTTCTGCATGTTGAAATGGCTTCATATTTTTTTCTCACATTCTTAAGAGCCAGTGGTGCAGTTTGCAATAAAATGTAGGTGATACTTCCACAGATGTAGCTTTCTTCAGCCTGTAGTATTGACTATATTTTGACAATGAAAAACAAAATACTTATTTTGTTTCCCAAAAAAATGAAAATAGCAACAGTCCACACTATGTTGCAACTGTCTGAGATGAACACAAGACTAACAAGCTCCTGGCTGTTAACTGCACAAAACTGCAGATATGTGGTCTTTATGTGACTGTATTGTCTTAGTAAAACGTCTGTGTCTGTGACACTAAACCACTGCAATGAATGTTTCTTCAGCGCTGTGCAGGATCTTAGAGGAACATTTTAGACTGGTGAAGGCACATTGACCCCAAGTATTGGTAAAGTCCTAAAAAACACCTCAGTCTGATAGATACCTGGAGACGTCTCTGTTCCCAGCTGGACAGATCGATAAGGTACGGCTGGCTTCCTTTTCCCTGGTGGTTCCCTGTTGCTCTTACTTAACTTCCTCTCCTTTTTTCTTTTATCAGTTGTTTGCTTTAATCTTGGTGTTTGTCTGAAGCATTGTTTGACTCTCTTACTGTCTGGGATCAAGCAGCTGAAAATCTCTCGACCTGCCCTGGCTCTTGTTCTCTGCATGCAACAAAAGTATACAGTACCTTTAGTATATGATTACAACTCCCAATTCCCAGCTATATTGTGTATTATTGTTTTGCGAACTAACAGTTATGCTGTGAAACAATGCCACTCAATTCCTGCCATAATCACAGTGCTGATGAATGAGACTCATGACATGATCATGTTGCATAACAAATTAATTATAGATAACACTATGAATAATGAAGCAGTTGATCTGCACCTTTAAATAAGCATTTTGAAAGCTAAATGAATCATCTGTGCTTTAGTCAAAAATGTAGTTGTGTTTGAGCAGGGCTGTTTGTTCAGATTGTAACTGCCCACTACCACTGCTCTTTATCTCAAACCACCTACCTCCAAAATATGAATAGAAAACCTGTTCCCAGACAGTCTATGTATGGCAAGAGAAGGCACATTCCCACATGACCAAACATCTGCTGAGGGTCTTACTCATGCCGTGTGCCAACCTGTCTCCTGCAAGTCATTCATGGGTGCCTCTGAACACTTTGATTAGTTTCACTCTCATTTATCTTTACAAATACAGACACATTTCCTCAGGTTATTGTCTCCAGAGGTGTGGAGGTATTCATAGATTAACTATTGACTCTGCAGCAGGTGTTTGCTCACTTACTGCTCTTTACAAACAGTTCATGACACTGCGTCAGCTATGTACATTTCAAGGAATTGTTACCCTATTTTCCAGATCTGCAGCAGTCACAGTTTGAACCCATGGCTCTGTTTTATTTTAATAATTCTGAAGTTACTGTGCAAGAGCAAGTGCTTGGGGTACAAGAGGAGATCAATAGATCTATTCTTACTTTACCTTCACCCCCTGTGATGATTTCACACTAAGCATCCCTGATAGATGGATGGATAGATCCCATGCATATAAAA
This sequence comes from Selene dorsalis, assembly GCA_900303245.1. NCBI lineage: Eukaryota > Metazoa > Chordata > Actinopteri > Carangiformes > Carangidae > Selene > Selene dorsalis. Next base: position 44,272 of record OMNW01034878.1, on the reverse strand, counting down.
CAAGTCCGCGTCCAGATGGACTGGGTTTCGATGAGGAGCCCTTTGTGGATTTTATCTGCCGTAGAAAATGTCCCTGGCAACGGCGCCAACAGACTCTACCACAGTCATGTGCTTGTTTAGTATTCACAGATCTCTTTGCTGGCAAGTTATCTTAACAATGCCATGAACACATAGTGCTGTAAATGTACTCTTACTTTCATCAATGGAGGCTTACTGTAGATCCCTTAATACAATTTAACAGATGTTACCAGATGGATGTGCACACATAAAGACTTTTGTCTGCTGTGTGAAAGGGCTGAACAGAGCAGCCATCTGGGCTTTAAAGCAGGTGTTTATATGAGACTGTGATTTTCTCCTCAGTCTGATATGAAATAGACGTCAGGCTCATTTACAGCTTTGAAAACTGTTACACTTCTTATGAAACAAACATGTACTTTTACATTATGACAGATCAATCTAACATATTACACCGATGTCCACATTCAGGATGCTTTTAGTACAATTGCACTTCAGGCTTCCCCTCTCTCTGTGTCCAGCCCAGTTTTATCCGTCCATATCTCTCTGCTTTGCTGTCTCACCAGTCAGATGCGTTTTCCCTAGTGTATATCAGCCACTATGATCTGCTAGAGAGGAGATGTGTTTCTCCCCTCATGGCACCCTGGGGTGCCAGTAGCTTGCCGCAGGACATGAGCTGCAGTGTCAGTGTGTGTGTTTGTGTGTAGGCATGTGTGTGTACATTATTCTATTTGACTACCAACCAGAATGCTGACAGTGTGTCATCAATCACAACTTACTTACTTGCCAATGTCCTAGATGTCAGATGGCAGATGTCTTGAACTGTGTATGTGTTAGACAGTGTCTGTACAGAGGGATAAGGACTATTTTCCTGTCACATCCTGTGAGAAACCATTGCAGCAGCAGTCACACTTGTCTAAAGGTGCTTTTGAAGGCTATTACTGACATTGTTTGAATCGCAGCCAAACGTTTGTACTAGTCATTTGCATGTGAGAGAAATGAAGCATAATGAATAGTTGAATAAATGAAACACAGTTTCTTTTGATTTTTATTTTTGGCAAGAGTCAGGACTAAGGAACTCATTGCTGAAATCTGTGCAGATGCAATTCTTTTAAATAGGTTAGTTCTCCTTGAAAGGTTCAGTCATTATCCGGTTAAACCCCACTGAAGTTCACAGCAGCAGCCAAAACAGAGTCAGCCAGTTGTTTTACTCAGACAGCTGAAATGTAACAGAGGACACACACATCCAGAGGAAAAATGATCAAAACTAGGAGATCAGATAAATTCAGTGTAATTTTGGTCATTAACTCATTATTATTTTTGTTGAGGTGAAGAAACAACACTGCAGTCTAGCCTACGTAGTTGTTTTTAACTGTCATGCTGGTACATAGCAGAGGAAAAGCTTGCAGGTCCCCCAACAACATGGTTTTGACCTTCTCTATGCTTCAAAAGGGGGTCATGAATAACACATAATGCTGACTTGCTCAAGCTACACGCTGATAGCCACATATACACATCACCTTCCCTGTCCATTAGTGCAGTGCTTTACC
>OMNW01034878.1:17532-32766 GCA_900303245.1 Selene dorsalis | reverse complement strand
CGTTTGTTGCACATGGGATAGAATAGTGGCTTTACACAATTTTTCATTCATCAACTGTATGCAAAGAGGCATGTGACCATGGTCACATGCCTCTTTGCATACAGTTGATGAATGAAAAATTGTGTAAAGCCACTATTCTATCCCATGTGCAACAAACGTGCAAAAGCATATGTCACTGATGTATCACAATGGATACAAGAGGTGAGCACGATGACAAGATGTCCACCATCAGGTACCGTCCAATTCAACTGCTTTACAGCAGATGTTGTTTTTTTTTCATATGCTGATTATGACAACATTAGACTAATATCATAAAATGATGATGACGACATTTTATATCCAAAAGGTCACAGGTCAGCTTCACAGTAACGTCATAATCCTAATTCCTACGGTCCTTACATTAAGTAATGAGTCTGGACAGATGTGAATGTAAAGTGTTACTTGATTGGTTGGCAGAGGCATCAACACCTGTGTTGTTTGATCTGTATGTGAAGTTTGTACAGCCCATGTCATAGAAGGGACAGCTATATAATTTGAGTGGTAGTGGCCAGTTGTTGTCTTCATAGTTCAGCTATTCTGTGGGTATTTAATTACCAGACAGGAGACGAGCCAAGTGGCAATGCCAGGTCCTGGCAGGTTTGTTCAGAGAACACTGAAAATCAAGTGCTGCCACCTTTAGTCTGTATTGCATGTTTTTCAATTAACAAACAATGGAGCAAGAGGAGGCACCACAGACGGGGGCAGCTGGGATATTAGTTAGCTATTCAGCGAGGATCGCTCACATGTCTTGCCACATGACAACCTCACTGACATGTCTGGCCTTTGGGTGGCACAGAGGGGTTTGTCGCAGCAAATGACAGTGACCTCCCCTGTGCCCCGCTCCCTCGTCACCTCCTGGTGGAATTGATTAGGCATAATTGGAGGGAGTCAGAAGCTGAGGCAAGTGGTGCTAAATAAATTTGGGTAGTGTTAATTGTAGATTCCACTGTGTCTGTGTGTGGCAGTGTGAGGGGTAGAGAAACACTTAGCCACCGGCTGACAATGGAGGATTAATTGGACTCCTCCAATGAACATAATTAGACTGATTGTTGGGAGAGATAAAGCAAAGGTTTTATGAGTGCAGCAGCACTGACAGTGCTAAGAATATCATCCCTCTTCCTTCTCCTCCTTTCCAATTTCCCCTCTGTGGTGTAGTCCCCTTGTACAAAGTTAATGCTCCTTATTCCTCTTTTAGCTGTAAGGGAGTTGAAATCCCTGCGCACAGGGTAGGAGTGGATCACAGGTTCATGGTTACTGAGCCTTACAGTGATAACATCTCTTCAGGGGAACAGTCCAATCTTCTGTTCCAGCTACAGTGCAGCCCCTGTATCCATAGTCTTTGATTACATCAGTTATTGAGGTTTTATTGGTCATAAATACAAAGAGCAAGAGAGTCCTCTGCCTGACGGGGGAGCTACCATACATGTAGAGGATGAGAGGAATTTTTGTCAGCTGTCCAGAACATATGAATCCAATTGTAGCTGGGGTTCATTCCTGCTGCAAGTGGAAATGATTTGGGAGCCCCAGAGCATTACTCAGGCTTGGCCGGGACATTCAGCAGCAACAACAGCAGTGACTTGTGGGACTCTAGGATCAATCAGGGCCCCATCCCCACCACAGAAACTCACTGAGCGTGAGCGGGGCTACACAGTGCTCTGAAAGAGCCCTCTTGGATGGTGCCCAGGTCTCAAATAGAGAGGAGGCCTCCATAGACTGCTTCAAAGAGGAGGGCGGAGAGAGAAGAACAATGCACTTGACAAGATTCATCAGCAGAGGTTAACCACAAACAGTTACATGCTAGCTGCTACTATAAATATGACATGAGAAGATAAGATGAAGAGCAGCAAATGGAGGAATCAAAGAACATATCAGAGGCTTCCAGTGTCTATGTCTCGCACTCTGCAGGATCACAGTTTGACAATAAAAGGAGTTGAGTTTCCTGGAAAAAAAAACAGGTGATGAAAGATGGTCTTGAAAGTGAACGACAGTCTTAAAATCTTTTGAATGTTTGATTAATTGGCCAGTATTCAAAACATATGTTCAGTGTTTTGAAGTAAAGTATGGGGAATAAAAACCCCAGTCAACAAAAAAAGTAAGGATGATTATTTCCATATCATGGTTTCTGAAGGGTGAAGTTGCCTGAGGTTCTTTGACTTTGTATCTTACATATATTGATTTCAGCCACAGCCATATGCAATGTATTGAATGATTTCACTCTTGCCTCTTCTGCTCAACTGTCTGTCATGTCTAGTTCAACATTCACTAATCCATCTTTTTATAATAATACATTATAGCACTCGTTTAGCTTAATGTTAAATGTAATAAACTGAAATATTTTTGTAGTGATATCCATCATTTGTCCTCTATGTGATTAAATCATGCTTCTCTTCTCCCTTCTGCCCAAGAGGTATGGCAACACAGTGAAAACTGACCTTACTTGTTAAAACCATCCTCTGAAATCTTCAAAGGACTGGAAACATCTGCACAAATGTTGTTTCCATGGACACCTGTCATGTTTCTGCCTCGCTCTGAATGGGAAAACAATGTCGGGTTTCTGACCTGAACCAAAGACTAAAAAAGTCAGCAAGCTTTCCTGACTGACAAGCAGGCAGCCTGGGGGGGTTGGCTGAGCAGAGCAGGGCTGCTGAGGGCCGAGGGTTGAAGACCTTGACTCCTGCACCCATGGTGTGATGGAGAGACTTGGCCTTCCAGCGAAAAAGAGACAGAGGCCTCTGCTCAAAGTCAAGGCACCTCAGGGAGACGTTTTGATGCATGATGGGTGGAATAAAATAAAATAAGATGGGATCAACCCTAGCAGCAGCAGCTATTGGTGAAGAGGTGGTGGTTGCTGTAGCCCTCTAGCAACGCTCAACCTAAGGCTAGCTTTGCCTTCATCTTCTATGTTTTACTATACGGAACTCCCACTGGTGCCCTGAGAGAAAACGGCCTGTTTTAACATGTTCTGAAGCACATCGACATATCCGTTTTAACTCAGCTGGGCATAAAATGGGGAAGTGGCTCCCCTTTGAGGAGAACTCTCTGACCTTGGCAGGAAGTCTGAAAGAATACAGCCGGATTCTTGGCTTTAGTGTTTTCCTTTTGTGGCTTATTTTTAACATTCATGTTTGTTTGTTTTTTGTCATTGGCTTTCACTTTACATCTTCTAAAATCATTATAACTGTATGCTCAAGTACAGCTGTGGAAATAAGGGTAGGTGATGACCATGATTATGCTATTAACTTAAGACTTTTTTCTGTTTTCAGCTTTATTTCAGTCCATCCTGCTGTTGTAGCTGCTTGTTAACTCAGGGCTGCGATTAATGAGGTTCAAGGTGCACAGTGACAAAGTTTTGTTTTCTCCATAGATACTTTATGAACTAGCTGGCTAATAGAGGGAACTACAGTGGTGCATCAGTTCCTACTGGGCCCTGAATTTTCTTTGATTGATGCTTGGTCCCTCTGTGACTCTTTGCACCAGAGCAGTCTACTACAGACTACAGAGAGAGTAAAAAGTGAGAGGAGGCAGTCCAGGGCCTTCACTAGAGAAGGCCATCTGATCATTTTGTCTTACAAGTTGTTTTACCTTGGCCGCTGGGTGGCTCCCACCTGGCCCCAGTGGGGTTGTGACTACTGAGGGTTGGCCGAGAAGTCATGGCCACAGATTAACTCCGCTATTTATGGCCCAAGCCCGTCTAACTGCAGCCCCAGAGATGGGAAATATTGCTCACTTAGCAGGATTACTGGGTGCCGTAATGCCCCAAAGGCCTGCTTTATGGCAGGCCATAAATGTTCCCAGGGAGAGGCAGCGAGAGTCGGATTGATTAGCGCTCCGGAGGAAAGTCGATCCGTTACCCACGCCCCACTGGGGAACGCTGTGATGGATGCTTCCGGGAGGTGGAGAGAGGCACTGAAAGGGAGGGGAGGGCACTTTACTCTGCACCACACCAGTCCTAGACATCCCCACAGTGACACAAGATGGAGGGCCCCCATTGCTTGTGGGGCAGCAGGAGGTTGTCAGGCAGTCACAGAGCTATAGCCCTGCTATGCAGTGGCCCTTCACCATCCCACTGGCAGACAAATGGAGAGGCGACCTTGCCACATGCTGCCATTTACCAAAGTTCCCCTTGACACCTTGCGTTGCCCAGACATCAGTCATTTCAAAAGATAGACCCCACCTCCACCCCACACCCCCTCTGGGGCAATCATTTGATACAGTGGAAGGTCTGATATCACAGCTACAGCTGGACTCTTTTACCTTTGTTGGATGTGTTCTATTTCAGTTCAGGAATATGTTACTAAGTTGATTCTAACACAGTTTGTAAAGAAAAGCATCATTACTGAGCTCGCTTAGGACACAGAAAAAACTTAAACTGTTTTCATCTGCAGTGTTTATGCTGCAAGTACATAATACATTTCTAGGATGGTCCAGTGAGAAGTGAACTTCTGATCCTGGGGGTCACGAAAATGTGTAAAAGAATGTAGATTCATATCAGTCATCCATCATCATCATCATAGTAACAGAAGGAATAAAATATAGTTATATGGATGACATCCTCAGTCTAAAAAGATATACCATTAATGCCAATTGAGCATACGAGCATGTTTGAGCTGGGACACCGGGTCTAGGTAACAAGTTACAAGTCGTTTATTTAACCATCACATTTACTCTGAAGCTGTTTAATTAAGCTAAAAATGTAGCATATTTCCCCTTAAATGATGTTATTCTCAACCACTTTTTCATTGAGTGTTTCTTAAATCTGATATGCGTGACCTCCATCACACCAGACATAAACTATGCTCTAGACTTCTTTTTGATTTCTGTACTATGTAGTGCATTACGTGTGTGTAGGTTGTTTAGTCTACCTAATATACTTTGCAGTTCCTGTAGCGTCTTCATGTATTTAACAGCTTAGACAATGATTCTCCATAAATATGGGATATGTTTGGAGCTAGGTCTGTTTTATTGAAATTTATGAAACTATGAAACCTTAGTAGTAGTTTATTCTCAACAGAAAATTAATTTGTCTCCTTGTTTATTTACCCAAGTGAAAAAAATCCACATCTTAATCATGATTAAGATTTATTATCATCCATAAGTTAACTTTAGTATTAAGCAACAAGCGGCTCAGTTAACTTAGCATCCTTAAGAACTCAGTGCCAGAGGCAGTAAATACTACAGAAATAACAGCATGAAAGCTAAGTGGTGGGACATAATGTACCAGCTCTCTCTCCCCAGGTTGTACTGATTTCTTTCAACATGGTGCTATGCTCGCTACACCTCTCACCCCATCCTTCTGGCTCCCTGCTGTTCTCCAGCCTCCCTGACGTGCCTACACAGTTGGACCGTAGCTGCCCTTATACAGGCATTTCACGAGCTTAGATATTTTCCAGATGTCTAACTTGGGATATTGGCTACATGTGTGCTTTTGATGTATGTGAATTGCTAGCAGTGTGTATGGATGTACAAATATGAGTAATGTGAACATTTGTACGTACATGCATGTGTGGTGTGTACCATACAAATAAGTATGCAATATACTGTATGATAGTTGATAGTAGTTGATAGTTATGATAGTTATGAAAGTGCAAATGAATGTGCCATCGGCAGGCATTTCTCATTTTATTAGCTGTGGTGGCACATGGCACGCTGAAAGGGATCATCAAAATCACCTGAGTGCCAGTGGAGCTGTGCTCTTTGGATTAACAGTTACCCTTGTCTGCTGTTTCAACTAAAGCAGAAGTGTGTTTTGTTATTTAGGGGGCTTAAAGCTCTGGGGAACTTGTCTTTCCTTCTGATGCAAAGTCTCTATGACTTACATCTGCTATTTGATTACCACCAGATCCACATCGGCAGGTGTTTTTGAAAAGCAAAACGTTTCAAACTGTGCATATGCCTGCTTGTCCATGCAATAATGGTTGAGTCATCTCCTCCCTTGTGCAGACTCAGATCAACTCACATTTTACTCAAATCGACTCACATTTATAACATAGACAAGTTAAATTGTTGTTACTTTTTAGGACTATCAATTTCATAATGTGTGGTCTTTCTTTGTCTCTGCAACTTGACAATCCAAGCATATGTATTTTCTGCCATTCTGGGTAGGAGTCGTTTTTCTTGTATAACGTGTTAAATCACAAGAGAGAGGATAAAATGCCTGCCAGATAAAGCTGATTACAGTGCTTATCAGATACATGCAGATAATTATGGTCATAATGCAAATGGAACAGCAGTCAAGATAACACAAAGCCTCTCCACCATCAAAAAGCATAGCAAGTGATGAAGAGATAGCGTAAGATAGAACTAATACCCGGCAACTGTTTTGGGTAAGACAAGGCAAGCATGTCATGAATTTACAAAGCATACCACATACCAGAAATAGCTGGTCAATAAGCGTGGAAATCCCCTCTGTGGTTGCTGCCATATCTAACAGGAACTGGACTATTTGTTAAACCATAACCAGTTTATATATTTGGATTAGTGTCTGGCAGACTAGTGTACAGTATGTTTATTTATGCATAGTGCAAAGCATGCCCTACCTTGTTTGTTTTGTCCGTTAACCGAGGGTCTACTGTAAAAGGAAGCACTCAGCTGGCAGCTTTAAGCCTTCACAAGCCTCTATAAGGTTGTGAGAGCCTCTCTCTCCTCAGCTTACAGGTATGATGTTTCTTTCCTCACACTCTGAACCCCTGTTATACTGCTGTTAGCGTTATCTTAGAAAGCTGACATACAGTATGCGGTCCTCACACTATCACTCATCACATGCCACGCTGAGCCAGGCCAGATGAGGATGAAGCATGTTAGCATTGGACACGCCCCATGAATTTACAATAGACAGAAATTTGGCCATAGAAATAAAAAGCTCTTCAATGCTCACACAGTTGACATCAGTAATTATTAATCATGACTACTATCATTATTGTACGAACTTGGAACTAAACAAATGCACTTTAAAAAATGTTGTTTTGGCGCTTGTTTGGGTTGGCATTTAAGACAGACACGTCCTACATGATGCCAGCAGCATTATCTGATGCCAGAAAACCAGTATAGACAAGATCAGATAAAGTCAAAGTCCATCAGATCATATGAAAGCAGACAAGATCAAACTAGACTGGAACAGACCAGACTTTATATATTGAGCCTATTGTTTTGTTGGTGACTGCTGGTGATGCTGGTTACAGCAGTAGATGACAGATATCACATGGAATGAGACAGAAACATTCCTAGAGACAATAGACTGTAATCTTACACAGGGAAGTGATAATTTTGTTTTGCTCACAAAAGAAAGTCCAATGACCTAAATTAAACAAACGCTGCAGAGGTAGTTCAGATAGTCTCTGAGCCACACTAGAGGCCGACATGTCAGCTGAACATACTGACATCAGCAGTTCAATATCTTATTTCATCTGTCTTACTCACTTGCTCATTTCTGCTGCTGTTTGCTACTTCCACTGTTGTTCCTCCAGTGGAAGTCACTTTGACTTATATAAACATGGCCTGTAGACATACTGTACTTTTGAAGTGTTTTTCAAGTACAAGTAATTGTAATATCACTGACTCAGTGTATCATATCTACCGTAGAGTAGCAGACGAACCAGTGATGGGAATGAAATGCATACATTTCATACACAGCAATTGTACTGATTGGAAAAGCTTTGACTTGACTCTGTATTGAGACACATGTTAAGTGTAATTAATCACAGCCTCGTAGAATGGACACATTCTAAACTAAACGCAAAGCAGCAACATTGACAAAAGAGAGAGTTTGTGGCATTTTATAATGTGTCATTTATGTTAATGTGTCACTGTCTCTGCCTTATCACATCTTTTTTTTTTCTAAAGCAGAATGCAGATGTTTTCAGAAAAGTTGCCTCGCATAGCTAATTCTGCTTCTTACTGACCCACTGAGTCAAGATGAGCCAACATGTTGGAAAGTACTAGCTGTTTTGCTGTATGGGATTGTCATTTTTAAGTGAAATAGCCATGAACAGAAATGTTTGAGTTGCCTATTTATTTGATGGAGCAAGAAGGTCTACCTTGTTTTTATCACACCTGTTTTTTAGAAATAGCTTCCTAGAAGTGATTTTCAAATACGCTGCCTGCCTTTGATGCTGCTGAGCTACGTCACTCTTCCCCCTTTCATACCAGCACTCAGCCATAATACAAGCAAGGTTTGCACTCGATGGTGTTCGTCCGCTGGTCTTAACTTGTCAGTACAGTGGTTACACCTTGCCCTTTATTTTTTTTAGTCTTGCATTTGTAGTGCTCTGCAGCTGCTGGCACTTGTCACATCTACTTTCTGGAGTGGGCATTAGAGGTGTGAACTGAGTGGCTAACATTGCTCTTTTCTCTTTTCGTCTGTCATCTTGGTTTGTTTTATTTTTTTTTTATCAGACCAAGTTTAACTCATGGTCTAACACACTGTGAGACTAAGTACAACACCCCCTCCAGAGATCAAGTTTGCTGACCACAAACTTCTCCAGTTGTAGCGACTTGAGCACAGCCAGATAGCAAAACACTGCTGACTTTGTAGTCAAGAGCTGACCGCGATCAAAAAAGTCACTCATAGCCACAAATGATGCTCAGAACAGCACCATACTTCATCAACAGTACAAACAGGGTCCCAGCACATAATACAGGGCATCAAACACCTGCTAGCTTTGACTGGTTTCTATTGAAAAGAGACGAAAACAGAACTCACCCACTCTCCTCCAGCTGTTTCTTACTAATGCAGGAGCCCTAACAAGTGGATTACTGAATGCAGTAGAAAAGTGAGAAGTCCAGTGAGGTTTAATCCAAAAATACAGGTACGCTTTGCTGACTGTGATAGTTTGAGCAACTCAACTCTGTTCATTTCCCTGTCAACACTCACTAGTTATTGTTAGAAACGGATAGGAACACTGATGCATTCGGTAATCGACTTGCCAGGGCTTTCCTACAGCTAGCGATGTTAAACTTACATCGGAATATCCCTTTAATAATTAATCATACATTTCATTGACAAGTTTTAAATTAATTTTAATACACGTAGGAGAAAACAACATTTTTAGAATCTCATAAAAAGGTAACACTCCCATCCCTTTTTTCTTTTATAAAAAAGCATTTAAATCTTATTCTGAAATATTCTAGGCACCGACTCTGGTCTTCATGGAGTGAAGTGTCAAATGTCAGAGAGGGAGATGTCTCGACATTTTGCCTCTCAGTGCAGTGTTACTGCTGCTAAACGGGCCTCAATTTGCCATCGATCTGACCCAGATGACCAGGCGTTCACATCCCTGTAAAAACACACCGGGGATGGAGATGTAGAGCAATGCACCATGTCGTGTTTGCTTTGTTAGCTCCCTAAAGCCTGGCCTCCCAGCTCCATTTATCAGGTTTGTTTGCACAAGGGGGTAATTTGTAATATTCACTCAGGGCTTTGGAGATAGAGCAATGGGACAAAGGGTAGGAAGGAGATCAGCAGTTTGTTTTTGTTGGTCCAAACTGCAGTGGAAGTTTTATTTCACAGCATTATTCCATTTGGTTTGTTTAGGTTCAGCCTCCCCAGTTACCAGTAAGCATTGAAAATGATTGAAAATCACATGAATACAAAGTTAGCGTGTTCACTGGACAGAGATTTGACCATAATGTAACTGAAGATAGTTCTGTCATAGTTATAGGCATACTCTAATGAAAGTCTGACTCTCACTCTCGCTGCCTGCATCATGTAATGCAGTTTTTCCACTGACACCCAGAGTCAAAATATATCTTTAGACATTTCTCAAATGCATTGATTCACTATCTCCTCTTCTATGTTGTTAAATGTAGTGCTTGCATGTCACATTGCCTTGTCATATCTCCAATGCTCTGTCAGAGGTAGAATATTAAGAAACATTTAACAACATGGCTGGCAGAAAGGTAAGTTTAGTTTTTATTGCCCTCATCTCTACCATGTTATGAATGGCCTTCAATAAGAGTGTCTTTGCTTTTAGATGTAGCACTTAATACTATTGAACCTGGCCAGAGTGGCCCCAGATATTTGTCCTCACAGGGAGAACATTGTTGTTAAGACAAATGCAGACATCGAACCTCTCCTGCAAGATACTCTACAATATTTCCTGTTTTTGGAGTCCAGTTCCCTCCTGGCAGAGCTGCATTATGTTTCTTTATGATGCACACAATGTGCTCCTCACTGCACCATGTTGTAAGTTAAATGTTGTGCTCTTCAACCCAAAGCTGAGATGAAAACGTCTAATTCGGTTCTAAACTGTTTCACTTTGCACCACTTCCTCTCAGACATGAACGTTTCTGTAGGTTTCAACTGTGTCAAATTAGGATCTAGACCACACACAAAACTTAGATCAGCAAATGATCTCTGTATCGTTGTGCATACATACTACGAGGTCATGCTCAATAGCCTCATTTAGAATACTTGCTTTTACCATCCAGAACTTTACTTTTATTCTGTGAACTGTCTGTGCGAACAGATTGGTCCAATACTTACATTGTAATTGTGGATTACACAAGCATGTTGGGTTTCAATAGATAATATGATATTTGTTTTGAAGATACCCCAGTTTTGATCACACTATCTGTCTTACAGAAAATGTGCTTTTGAAAGGCTACAACACACTGTTGCACTAGCCCAATGCCAACAGTAAACAAACACTTAGAGTAATCATATAGGTACATTTACAGTGTACACTCTGGCATCATTATTGCTAAACAGAACACAACTGTCGGCATTTATGTGTCCTAAAAACAGTCTTGTGGTGCTTTGATTGACATAAGATGTTGCAACCAAAGAAATTTCACTGTGTGAAATGCAAGGCAGACATGGTCTCTGGCCTTGCAGCTGCTTCAATATAAAAGGACAGAGAGAGAATGAAAGAAAGTGGAGGATAAAAAGCCTTTCCATCCCTGGAAGGTCAAGAAGACAGGCAATTTTACTATATCTCCTATCTCTGTGACAATGGCTCTAGCAGAAATTCACCGAACAGCAGTGTGAAAGAAATCACAGAGAGGTAATGGTGGAAGTAGAGGGGGAGTTTGGTCTTGTGGGAGTCATTTTCGTACACTACTTCTGGCCTATAGATTTATGTGATTTGGCCCCACTGTCTTCCTCCCTTTGATGAAATGCAATAGGTAGACGTATGGCAAAGTGCTTCTAGCTTTAAGATGATTGCTTGGGGTCTCCAAAAGTGGATGAGTGTCTGGAAACAGCTACATGGTCAGAGAGCACTTGCATTGGTGTCCTATCTGGAATGAAGTGTCAATACCATTGTAGTGTTTTTGAAAAGTATTAGAACTTGTTGAGGTTGTCCTGATGCATCTTCAGTATATAACAGTTGTCAAATAAGAGAGACTTGCACCAGTGTCTGGTTGTTGCAGGAGAGTGTTAAGCCACAGTCCAGGGTCGGGCGTATTGGACTCAGGTTTTGCTTGATTGTTGACAGAGCGCTGCCCAGGTAAATGTCAAGCAGAATCAGACTTCCTCATCTGTTGCTTCCTCCCTTGCTGCCTCCATTCCTTTCACCACTGCTTGGTACTGATTTAAGACCAGATGTGGTCTCTGTACGTGAGGTTAACTGTGATTTGAATAAAAGGCCGTCCTTGTTCAAACAGTAACAAAAAAGCCGTGGAGCAGCTCAATCACACTCCTCTGTCTGAGACACAAATGCCCCAACATATTGCAATAGCCAAACGTACGTGCCTGCTGATATATGCCAGTGCCCACACAATAAACTATCTTTCTAAAGCAAATGTTTTGGTCTGAAAACTTGCCCATTTAAATTCCAGGATCTCATTATTCTTATGTAATCAAACCACACAGTGGGACTAATTATAACACCTGATGCTTTAATGTATCAATAATCCTGTTTTTAAGTGCAAAGAGTTTGAATATTCATACAATTTAACAAATAGGTGTCAGTGCATTGAAGTACAAATGGAAAAGCAAGCTGAAAACAACCAAATACCGAAGGTAAAAGCAAATAGTCAATGTCACCATAAAACTGTTCTTTAATCCGTTGGTGTGATAAAGTTTCACAAGACTTTGTCCTTATCAAACAGAAATTAATTTAACAGTTTTAACAGCTGAAACAGACTGATCAGTTTCATTCCGAGTTCGAAGCTTAGGTGAAGACATTTCTGTTAAAGTGCAGTCAGTTAGTCCCTTCTTTTATTTGTATGGTGAATCTGCCCCCTGCCTATGTGTGCATATTGACTGTGTGAGAACTCCATTAACACTAGCAGTGTTAGAGGATCAGGACCTTGTGACCCCCCTTCAGGAAGGTCTGGTCATGCTGATTGTTTAGGCTGTGGTTGTACCATACTGGACAGATCCTCCTCCACCGTTCTCCAGGCCTCCCTCCAGCTCCTGGGTCAGACTGAGACTTTGAAGGCTAGCTGTTGAGATTCAGCAGACAGACGCCTCCTCTGGGGAGCTGACATCATTAGAGTGGAGAGCAGGTCCCTGCTCCTCTCCAGCTTCAGTGAGGGAAAGAGAGAGGTAAAGAAAGAGAGAGGGATAGAGAGAGGAGGAAGGGAGGGCGGGTTTAAGCAATGCAAGGTCAAGATCGTGGCACAATTACCCTGGCAGCGTCATGCCCTGAGAGGCCAAAGCCCCTGACTTCTCACCCTGCCAAGGTCGCCTGGGCCGCTCCTCAAGACAATTAGCCTCCCAATATCCTCCCGTCCTTTTCACATTCACCACTCACATCCCTCTTCCTTCCCCTGCTGCTCCTGCTTTTCCAGCTACTTCATATGCTGTGAATATGCTTTGCAGTCATTCCCAAGCTGTAGACATCTGCATTTGTGTGTTTGTGTATATACTTTGCTGTTACAATGTGTTACCGCCATCAAGTGGTGCTGCGAAAGTGCCTCGTGTGCATGTACATATACTCACCAATGCATGCTCAGAAGCCCAAACAAAGCCCGGGTACATGAAGGAGACAGAAGTGACACATTGAAGTTTTTTTGGGAGCTGGAAGTGGCAGAATGTCAGTCTGGATACTGTAACGTATGAGTGTTCGCTGCTGGAAGGAGGACGGGCACAAACAGAGAAAAACACAACAGTAAGACAGCTGGTTGTGAATATGGGTCATCTTTGGTTTTCTTCATAATGTAAGATGTGATGTACATGGCAACATTTCAAGGTGGCCCTTGTCGTGTTGAAGAAAAAGTGGAAGACAGTTCATCTAAGTGGTTGTTTTGGACTAAACTATCTAAAATGAAAGTGGATATCGAACTATTTTAAACTGTTCTTTCCATGTCAAGGTTGTTGTCTAACAATACAAATCTGCAGGACAACTGAGATCTTAACAATGAAGGACAAGGTCGTCCAAGTCAATCCGCTACACACAGGACAGATGTACTGTTTTACATGAAAACAGGACAAATACCTTACATTTTCCACTCCACTCTTAAAAATATTCTGTGTTCGTGCAAGGGAAAATTATTACATTCTCAAGAATCTATGCAGCAATAATATCAGTTGTTATTGTAACACATAATATCATTGTAATTGCACGGTGTTATGGCACTTTGTATGACTTAAGCAAAACAGCTGGTGCTATAATTCGATCCCACATCAAGAATTGTCCTGCTCATCTTAGATTAAGCTGCCATTTAATTAAGTCACATTAACGTCCTATGTTTTTAAGTGGCACAGATTCACACTTTGTTTATCCCATGATGGGGAACACATGGAACAGTCCAGGGGACATCGTCATCCAGGAGACAGCTTCATCCGAGGGGCCTTGCCAATCAGAATGCACCGGAATCCCCCTGTAAGCTTATTAAATCACTATTATCCCTATTAACACAATGGACATGATCCTCTTCTACCAACTGCATCCTCATTTTATGTAGTGTACATTGCGATAAGCACTGCCTGTCAGATCATCCAATGTAGTGAATATGCTCACATGCACGCACGCAAATGTGCCCAGGCGCTCACAGATAGCGGCCCTCAAATCCCAGTGCATGTCAGCGTTTTGAGGAATCATATAGATGCAAATGCAGCCATGTAATTGCACAAGCAGTAGATCTGTGCTCTCTGGGCTGGATGCTGTCATGTCAACGGCTGATTCCATCTGCTTTTCATCGTTTGTTTTTTTTTTCCCCCTTTCCAAGACCTGATTTCCATACCAACCCAAAGCTTTAGAATCCTCTCATCTTATCAGCTCTGCGCCTTCCTCTGCCTCCTCCTCCTCCTCTTCCTCCTGCTCGATCTCCTTTACCAGCCTATCTCTTCTGGTCCAAGCAGGAGTGATGGAGCTGACAACAAAGAGGCAGATGTCACAGCCAAACAACTGAATGATTGCGAGGAGGCCTCCTGCATAGTTCTTCTTCTCGCCCTCTGTTGTCTTTGTCTATCCTTGCCTTCCCTCTTCCAGATCTGGCATGCACAAACTCCTTAGAGTTGCTCCTTAGAGTGCTATTGCGGTTTGGTGAGGATGAATGCAGCAGTCCTTCCTTCTTGTCTCACTATACATTCAGTCTATTCCTCTGGTCTCTTCTTTCTTGTGCATTTACCCACTTTGTCCACTCTCCATCTCCTGACCTCCCATTATTCTCAGCACCCTTCCTATTTTTGCATGTCAGGTGCTCGAGCCGCATGCTTGCTGCATCTGGGCTTATAGGAATTTAAAACATTCCTTATGCAGGCCTGCATATGGAGATGAAAGCCAGTGTAATGGCAGTGTGGTGTGCTACCAATATACCAATTTGCTACAAGTCAAAAGAGCCATGATTCTTTGCTTGGAGAGAAAAGGACTTGGCTAGAACGGATTGTGAGGAGTGTGCCAAGACTTTTTTTTCTCGCGTGCTTATCACTGTGATTAAGGCATTGTTACATTGTATATACACACCTCATTAGAATCCACAACTGAGGAACGCAAGGATTTGAACTTGTGATTTAAAGAGGAACTTTGCAGGAGTTTTACTGTAGCTATGCTACATTTTTACCTTAATGAAACACCTTCAGAGTAATTGTGAAAAACAAACAAATAAAAATATTTCAATATTTTACTGTAGGCTACCTGTGTGGAGTAGGCAGAAATTAGAAACACTTGACAATATGGTAGACGCGCGTGTGCACTCACATACTGCTGAGTTAAATCTCCGGTCATTAGCTCATAAGCTGTTTTTTTTTTTTTTTTTTTTTTTTTTTTTTGCTGTTTTTTTTTTTTATTTTATTTTTAATTTTGTTTTGTT
>OMNW01034877.1:6394-31441 GCA_900303245.1 Selene dorsalis | reverse complement strand
TTTGTTCCAACCAACCAAGAACACAATGTTTGACCAATCAACTGTCTGAAGACTGAGATCAGTTGATTAAATGAATCAGGTCTGGTGTGCTGCTGCTTGGTTGGAACAAAAACCTGCAGCCACATGGCCCTTTGTGGAATAGTTTGCCCATGCCTGGTCTAACTCTACACCTTCGGGAGGCAGCGGTCAGGTAGGTCCACGGACGAAACCGTTTACGGCACTCAGACTGGAAGAGACAGCGCACCTGACGAGGCTATACAATAGCACTGAGTTGTTGCTACACTAGCCAGTAAAAACCAAGCTCAATTTTATTGCTAATTATTCGTCATGGCTGCTACTGGGACAGGATCCGCAAAGAGAACACAGGGGTCGCCAAAATCAACACAAAATTAACTTATTTGTAGTTGTTTTAAAATAATGATTAAATAGAAATGGAGAACCGAGCATGAGCTCAGAATAAACTCTATTCAGACAAAAATACAGATGTACCGTTTTGTGGCACAAGTGCTTCTGACATCTCCTTACAAGTGTCAATAGAGAATAAACATCTTAGGGCATCATACACGGACAGAATCTTGTGAACATTTATATCAAGGTTATAGTATTGTTATGATGGGGGTTTTGTTAAAAACTGTTCAGAGAGAAACGGTTTATATTTATGGATTTGGTTCTGGATAATAATTTTTTAACTGCAGCTTTATCAATACTTGACATTTGAAGTTAAAAACACGAAACAACAAGTGTGTTCCACTATATTTCATCACTTTTAATGTCTCCTTTGAATTCTAACATTGTCTTGTGTTTCATACACTTGTGTTTTCCTGCTGTACATGTCTAAATAGTTAGATATAGTATTTGATGCTAGGCTGGAACCATAGCACTTTTTGCATAATGCTACTTTCCTCTTAAAGAGTATATAAATCAAATTATGTGAATCTTTGTCATGGTATGCGTACCATACATGTTCATGCTCATTGTGTATGTGTACAGGTTCCCTGGACTCCACAGAGGTGACCTATTCCACCAAGGCCCAGGCAGGCAGGTCATCCATGCAGGACACTCCCACCTCTTCCTCAAGGAGACTGCCAGGTAGGATCACTAACCTCTGTGTATTCTCAACATACACCGATTAGGCTTAACATTCTGACCACCTGACTTATATTGTGTTGGTCCCTTCGGCTGCGAAATACACAAACTGTGATGCACTGTGTATTCTGACACCTTTCTATCAGAAGCAGCATGAACTTGTTCAGCAGTTTGAGCAACAGTAGCTGGTCTGTTGGATGGGACCAAACGGGTCAGCCTTCTCTCCCCACGTGTATCAATGAGCCTTGGCCACCCATGACCAGGGCTGGATTAAGAATTAAGAGACCCTTGGGCCAGACAATTGTAGAGGCCCCCCCACACACACTGCTGATCAACCATTTGCGCACACTGCCACCACACACACAACACAGCAGACTACATACTGGTGTGTGAATGTGGGCCTACTGGTTGTTGTAAACTCCTGTACTTGACAGGATTTACACTGACTGCCTACAGCATATTAGATATTTAGGAGAATATAGCGGATATAGATTTATCATACAGGATTTACAAAGACAAACTATTATCCTACCCCAGCCATATCCCCTATACTCTACCTACAGCAAGCACATGGTGGGACTTGCATGAATCTGCTTGAGGTTAATCACATTAGATAGCAACATATCAAGATAAAGTTAAGACACCAACACTGAACTCTGTTAACTTGCAGTAATCGAGGCACTAACATCAGAGGAGTGAGAGTAGCTCCGGTGCCTTGTAGTGCCCCTCCTCGTTGCTCACAGCACAGCCAAACGGGGGATAATGATGAATGCCACACAGATGTGACTACCTGAGACCACACAGTTTATTGCAAATCTAATGCAAACAAAAGTCGTGCTTTGTCCTCAGAAATCCCACCATTAAATAACTCACATTGCTCTCATGGTACCACATGCTCAAATTTATTCCATAAATATGATCTAAATACGTAAAACTGCAACTATCAGGCTTGATAGTGGCCAAACTGAGTTGAAGCGCAGTGTCCCTCCACCTGGGCACAGAACAAGCCTGCACTACACGTACCTCCCCCCCAAAACAATTTACCCCCAGGCGGGCCATCTGGCTTGCCCATGACCCTGTGGCCGGTTCACCACTGTTCCTTCCTTGGAGCACTTTTGATAAATCCTGACCACTGCAGACCAGGAACAGCCCACAAGAGCTGCAGGTGTTCACATCTCTGACCCAGTCGTCCTGCTCAAACTGGATCAAATCCCTACAATTGCCCATGTTTCCTGCTTCTAACACATCAAGTGTTAGAAGCAGGGCAGTGCATGCAGTGTTATTCACTACACCTGTCAGTGGTCACAATGTTATGCCTGATCGGTGTAGATACTGTATAAAGGAGATGATGTGGTTAGATTTTGAAGCACCACTCTGTATATATTTGCATAATAATCAGGTTAAACAGATTTTTTAAACTATTAGTAAAACTAATAGTTAATTATTAGTAAAACTAATAGTTTTACTGAATGTAATCCTGATTACATTCAAACATGTATGAAACTTTTCCACATTAGAATGTCAAAACAGAGAAATCTGTGATTTTTAACCATGGTAACAGTACATGCCATTGGTTGCCTGTCTATGACATCATATCCTCTCTGAACATGTGTCAGTGTTGAGTTTGTCTGACAGAAACCAGACATTAACGATGATCCATTTTAAGCCACAGACACTTCCAGCTGTATATTTGAACCAGATGGAGGATTTTAGTCAGACTGATTGTTTTGAACAGTTTAATTTCCTGAACAACTGATGCCAAAGTAGTCCAAACTGTGAGAAGACAGCAACTCCCATGATCCCACACAATTTCATGTTGTCAACCAGCTGTTTGATTGAGAGACCTTTAGAGGCAGGAGTTACAGGCTACGTATTTTCAGCACTTTGGTGAAAAACACAAGTCACAACCAGAGGCCTCAGTAGCTGTCTCCATTGGTGACATTTGAGCTCTCTGTTCCTTCAGAGTTCAGCTCTGTCAGAGCAAATGTGTGGAAGTTGAACTTGATGTGAGAATATTGTCACAGATAGACTTTGGCCCTTTGAGTAGATCCACTGACTGTTCATTCCATTGGATAAAAGGTGAAGTTTTGGGTGAAGTTCATGTACAGATTAGTGTTTTGTGGCAGGATAACATCACTCTGGGCTTTATCACAGGTTTTTGGACGTGCTTTAAAGATTATCTGCTGCTGTTGACATCCTGTCTTCATGTCTCCTCTCAGGACACAGGTTATTCCGCCGCTCAGGGGCCAGCTCTGACTCCTTCAGTGAGACCAGCTCCATTGGACAAGCTGATGAAACGACCAGGGAGGAGAGCACCGCTGTGAGCAGCAGCATCCACCCTCCCTCCCCTCCACCTGTACCAGAGGAGCAGTCGCACACCGGAAGTGATGTCTCACCACAGGAAGTCCAGGAGTCCTCTGAACAGGAGCAGGCTCAGGAAGAACCTGAGGAGGCCTCAGGGGAGAGGCCTTCTGAAGACCAAGAGGTGGAGCAGAGTGGGAGATAGGATGATTCTCAGGTGTCTTCCACATGGTACCAGCCTAACAGTTGTTTTAAAAGGGATTAACACAGTGAGAGTCTTACTCTTCCAGATGTGAAGGAAAAGCAGTGGAGCAGATGAACCTGTCTGTCTCCTCAGATGTCAAAGTTGAAGGAGAAATCCACCCACAGATACACTTACACTGTAGCCAGTGTATTCTCCCACAGATTTCTGAGCACCTTGAATCTGGACATAAACTTGTTGTTTTAGTTTAATTCACTTACATAAAGCCTAGTAAGTTTTACTTTTATTATTATTACCTTTATTTATACAGGTAATCTCACTGAGACACGGGGTCTCATTTCCAAGAGAGACCTCTTTAGTGAAATGAGGTAAACAGGTGTATTGTGTCTCCCTCTGTATGATTGTTGACTTTATATTGATGAAAATGTTCTGCTATCAAACTCTAAAAAATATCTTTGACTCACATCATCTCTGACCTTGTGTTCAATAATACACTCTTTACCACCACAGTGGAGTGAAGAGGGTGGATTTTTCCTTTAAACATATTTTATATGGAGTTCAGCCCAATTCTGTTCAGATTGTCACACTGATGATTGTGTTGTGATCATAGAGCCGAGGAGCATCTGTATTGCACACAGATGTTTTGTTTTTGTTTTTTTGTTTTTTGATTTGTAGAGAAATATGATTAATCAACACTCCGTTCACCTGAAATTTAGCATCTCAATGCAAAAGCAGTTAGTGTTGCTGCAATTTCAATGTTTAGATTCCTCACTGTAAATAGTCTACATGCAAATATGTATCTAACATGCCCAGTAACTGATTATAATAATTTATTATCTAATAAATCTGTAGAGGAAGAGAAGTATTTCATTAAAAATGGCTCCTAATAAGAGCTACCCGAGTTCCAAACACTCCCATCATGTGATGGAGCGTTAGAGCCACTGCTGCACGAAAACAAATGTTACTAATATTTAAAAGAAAGAAAATAATTTGCAAAATTACAGGAATTTTTCAATAGAAAAGTTACAACATAAAGTTGTGATTATATGAAAGCATATATATAAATACAATTCTAATACATGGTAAATTTGACATTAACAGGTCATGTAGAAATAAAATTATTTTACAAAAAACATCCATGAAACATAAAGTTGGTATTGTGCAAGACAAAGTTAGAAGACACCGTGAGACATAGTCATAGTCATAGAGAGAGTTACTATGAGGAGAGTAATGAAATGACAACAGTCAATTAACAGGATGAAACAGTCACATGAAAAGACACAACAGTCATTTCATAATCAAGACACATTGCATGTTACAGATTAATATGTTATTTTATCGGGATGTGGTGTCATTGGACTGTGAACAGTTAAATACACAGCCCTGTTGTCTGTGCACTAGTGACATGACACCAGTTTCTTTACACAGGTGAAGTGTCACACTTCCTGACGCTGTGTGACACTGTAGTTTGTAATGAGCTGCTGAAACCTAAAACCTTCAGACCCTTTACGTTCTGTCCCACTTTACTGTTCTGTCTACAACAGAGAATTCAAATTATTAAAAATATTAAACATTTTCACAGCACCACTAAAACTAAAATGTACTCTCATAATATCACAAGATGAAGCTGAAAACTGGATTTTTATCAGTGGCTCCAGTGCTCCATCACAGTATAATCTCTTGTCCCAGCTTTATTGCCTTTACAATTACAACTGGGGTCAAAGTTACAACATTTTGTTAATGTAAATGTTTTTTTATTTTGTGAGCAGAAAGTGACCTCCTGCCACAGAGGGGTGGGGCTTGTCATGTATTTACTTTATGTGGACATTTTTGTTTCTTTGCCAAAAACATCCTGCCAGACCTCAGTCAAACTACTTCCTGTCCTGCACCACCCTGTGACTCTCAAGTGCCATGTTAGACCAGGTGTTGCCCAGATGTTGACCAGGTTTTGCCCAGCTGTGACACTGTGGCTGGTATCTTTTTTACCTTGTGGACTGTTAATCAAACTATTATCTAATTCACAGTACAGCCAAGTGTAGAATTGCAGTTCAAGATCAAATATTTCACAACAGCAGACGTGTTGTGGTTCTACAGACACAACCTGGCCCACAAATCATATCAAATCATATATTAATGAAAGTAAAACTGAAGAATATACATTCCCACTGAAATAGCTACTCACAACATTTACCAAAGTAACTGCAATGATATTATTTTCTTTTTGCATATTAATCCATGTAAACGTCATCGTGAGAAAAAGTGATCCTGGAGACAGTGATAGGAGGAGGTCATGGTGGCTGCTGATAGGTTTGTGGATGGATTTTGTCACAACAACACACTGACTAGTGAGTAGTTGTGTAGAGACACAAACTGTACACTGGCATAAGGGGAGAAGAGTCCCAGCCCTGCTGTTGTGAGGATGGTGGAGGCACTGCAGCTGCTGTGATGCTGTCACGGGATGATCTGTAATGATGGATGGTCTTATGGTTCTTATTTTGTTTGTTTGTGTTTTTTTGATGTTGCACTATGTTGAACAGTTCAGTTGACTGTCCACCTATGTTCCATCTTTAGCTCTTGTCTGTTTGAGTAATGATCACAGGCAGCACAGGCTGAGTGTGTGCACTTTATAAACACTCTTTAACATGCTGTTAGTGCGTCTGTCACACCAGGACTTTTTTAGAAGACATCTTAGAGACCGTGATGACTGTGTGGTCCCACATGATCTGGTCTGATCTGAGCTTTGGAAACCAAAGACAAAAACTCTGACAGGATCATAAATATAAGAGCAAATTCTCTACAAACCAACCAGACGAACAATGAGAAATGATGCAAACACTGTCCGACATGACAGTGGAACTGCTGGTATATGCACCTTCCGTGCTGATATTATACTGTACAGTGTGACACAGGTTGTATTCAACCACCTCATACAGTGAGGCGTGTAACACCGGAACATCAGATCACTGTCACTGAAGACTGTGGCAGGGCCTTAAAAGAAAACATTTTTGAACCTGGGTCTTATTTTCCATGTGTTTGGATGTAAATAACTGATTGGGACAAAAATCTTTACATTCAGTTCATTAATGAACGTGAACAGTCAACGGACACCCTCTGAAGTATCTGTGACATCATTGGTTTTGAAGCTTAGACGGAACTGCTTTGTTGTTGCCATCATCTGACTCTGCCCCTAACTGCAGCAAATCCAAAGGTGGGCAGAAAGTTTGGTGCATACATGTGCTTCCTCACCTGTCACTCAGAGGCCACGCCCTCAGTTATGCAGAACTTTAAGCCTTAATGAAATGTAAACAGGTGAGCTTAGAGGTTGACACTTAAGCAGAAATGGCTGGAGTCGTCTTAGCCACAAAACTGAATCCTCTCTTTGTACAAACAGTTAGTGAGAAACACTCTTTGAAATGAATCTGTAACTTCCAGCTTCATGCTCAACAACTCTTCCTCGTATTCTGCCTTAGACTGCAAACCTTATCATCTCTGTCAGTCAATTCCACACAAGCACATGGAAAAATAATCCACGCTTAATGTGAAACTGTGATGGGAACATGCAAACTTCAGTGAACAACATGATGAGCACGATGGTCTCATCACTGAGAGGTTGTCATTGTTCTATACATTATATTTGAGCTGAGTGAGGCTGAATGAGCCTCAGTGTGTGTGACAGACATGGGTTTGCCTGACTGGAAAAACATGACATTAAAACAAAAGGAAAGCGTCCAAAAATGAGAAGGTGAATCTGGACTGGTCCTGTAGAAGACTGACGCCGGTGGTGGAACATTTACTGTAGACAGATAGAACGTGGTTTAATAAGGATTTAACACAGGGGGAAATGGCGATTGGATTTCAGCTTTATTGCACTTGTTCTGTAGATAATTACTTTACTACTGTTCTTTATTTAATTTCTTAAATGGTGTAAATGAAGCAGATTAATGATTATTTTTGTCATGTGATTATAATGCAAAGCTGAATCAATAACTTTCTATGTTTAATGAAGAACTTTTGGTTTGATATGAAATGTTCTATAGCTTTCACTGTCTGAATGAATGACTGTATTTAATCAGCAGAATCCTTCTTGAATATTTTATACCATTAATTTACAGCACAGAAACATGTTGACATGTTTTGTGTAAATTATTCCTGTCAACAGATTAAATTCTAAATTTTCTAGTCTGAATGTGAGGTCATGACTTTCTGTAGTTCAACCTCCCCAGCTGGTTTTACTTAGGAAGTTGTGGGGGTGTCAGTCAATGCAACTTGAGCATTAAGGGTTCAGTTAGTCAGCACCTGTACTGTGAAAGGACAGTGGAGAGAGAAAGGATGACATTTAAACACACTTGCAACACGACTTTGTGAATTTGTAAATTCACTTGTAATTAGCTGTTCGACCCAGAATGACTTGATGTTTGTCCCAAATCCAAAGATTAAAAATTCCACCTATTCATTTTCCTTTAAGTCAGTCTGACAGCAACCAATCACATTGCACAAGCAGGAGGGAGAAAAGTGTGTTTGTCAGTGCAAAGTGCAAAACATGGAGCTCAGGCACAAGAATGACTTGTGATCATTTTGTTTTTAATATTTTTATGTTTGAAACTGAGGTCTGGACTGGACTAAGTGGTAATTGGTCTTGACTTGATATTTCCTTGTGACTTGGCCCTTGTCTTGTTACATTTTCATGTTAACAGGACAGGACACAGAAATTGCAGCTCATGTATAATCTAGTGCTACAGATCCTTCCTGTGTGAGGCTCAGAGATAGTGATAACATCCATTCACCTCTTCACTCACAGGAAGTGAGTCCTGGTTGATTTATTTTGGTTTCCATTGAGTTGCTTTTATCTAATATACACGATAAACTAACGACAATCATATAATTATAATTACACTTAATATGGGCCAACTACTAATCTAAGATACAGGTTGTATCCTCTGAATGTGAAGTTTATGCCTTCAGGCACTCCTTTTTATGAGCAGGCTGCTATGTTGATCTGTTAAACTAATTGAATGGACATGTGAAATACCAACTGGCATATTCAAAACCACCAAATATCCAGAGGTGGCACCGTTCTCTTTATACATCCATGGGTGGCACACATCATAGACACAGAAGCACGTGTTTCCGTTGATTTCAGATTAGCTTTTTGTATGACGAAGTCCCTTAGTGTAGTTGTTTTATTTACTTCAAATTAATACCCGAGGCTGATTATTGGATGAAATGAAGAAGGGAATCACTTCAGTGGGTGAGACTGGTATGATTTTTAAATCAAATCCTGGACTTTGTTGAGTTGATATAGTTGTTGATATAATTATTGAAAAAAACTTTCTCAACAAATCTTCATAGCGACTTTCGCAAATCCCAGAATATGTACAATATTCAACGTAAAACTTGAAAAAGTTGAATCGAAGTATAATGAGTTTTCCAAACAGAGTTGAATAAAAATGCGTGGGTGAAAAAAGTTGATTCACTAAAACAGAAATCGTTTTCCAATTGCTACAAAAAAAGAGTCGAATCTGCGGTTCCTGAAAAGGTCAGAAACCACTGACGTTGACTGTTTACCATGAGCCTTTGGGAAAAGTAGTTTTCTTGCCCCAACATCTTTTTAAACGCAAACGCTTCGCAAAACCAAATAAGACTTCATATCCCATAGGGCATCGCGCGTAGCACGTCGACTGACGGGACGTATTAGCTCACGCGGACTGTCTCTGGGAGTGCTGAGTCGAATATCCTCTCTGGCGTCTGTGCCGATAGAAGCCGGTGGCTGAATTTCACCTGAGCCGGAGACAAAACATTACACATCGAGTTGGGGCGCGCTCGATTACTCGGAGGGGTGACCTTAACGTCGGCTTTTGGGCAGACATCCACATAGACCAAGAACTGCGTTGTTCAAATCTCACACTCGTGATAATCTAAGACCAACGATGGACCCGAGAGACACTGCCCCTGATTCCTGGGAACAAGAGGACGATGTGGAGGCCACAATCGACGGACAACTTGAACCCGCATTCACAACTCTGAACGTGAATGCTAAACCGTTTGTGCCCAATGTAAATGCCGCTGAATTTGTTCCGTCTTTTGCCATGAAAGCACACTCGGAAAATCTCAATTCCGCTGGTAAGTTCACAGTCACGTTGGGGAGCTACATTAGCAGGCAGTTAGCTAGCCGCCAACACGAGCTTGGGCTGGGTGGTTGCTAGCTCACTTAGCCATTCCACAGACACGCGTTTCTTGAAGCGCGACAAACTAGCTAACTGCCGCTGTCTGTTTGGTCGGTGTGGTCATTTACGTGATATACCCGACGCTGTGGAATTCTAACTACAGTCCATATGGTGCTGTAACTGTTATTAACTGTGTTGTGTAGCTTGTTGAACAGTGGCAGAACTGTGTGAAAAGTGAGCAGCCCAGCCGGTATGGGCTTCTTAAAGCTATAGCCACCTAGCGTGGTCGTTAGTGGTGCGGTTTCACAACCGAGCGCTGGCTTCCAGTGTCGCCCGGTGTTTAGGTGACGAGTTCTGCCGTTAATTACAATCTAAACTGTAAGAGGAACCGAGCAGGAAATGTACAGCAAAATACCACTGTTATCGTTCACCGACACTGTAGTTATTTAGTTATTTAAGCTAAGCGAGTGCTCGGGACAGAAATTAGTGGGAACGTGAGTGTTTCGTGTGACGTGGGTGCTCTGACGCACTGTTGGTCAAGAGTGGAGCAAAATGTGTCATTGAAACCCGGGTGAAGGCGAACCAGAGCCCTGGACCGGCTTTAATACCGTGTTAACACCACAGGAACAGTATGGAGCGGTTATCAGTTCACATGAACACGTCCTGTTTCCACTGAACCTGAATACACAGTGTGGCAGACGTTATGATCCTCATTGAATGTGTCAATGGTTTCCAAGCCACCCCCCCACTGCTGTCTCCATTAACACCACTGTGGACTTGTGCTCCAGAATATGGAGATGCTTGATATGACCAACCCTCCACTCTTCAGGCTGTGGTGTCTTCTCCAGCCTGGAACACAGGAGGCCTCTGAAGGCATAATGAACCCCCTCCTTTTGGAGTTAGAAGAAAAGACACCTTTTTCATTTTCTTTTCCAACCAGACCACCGCAGTGTAACAGAGTTCAGCCTGTCCTGAGTGGAACTAGTGTGTACTGACGTTACATTTATTCAACAATTGTTTTTTTTTCAGTTGCTGTTGAAAAGCTCTCCACCATGGAGGTGTCAGAAAGCACTGGTATGTATGGCCTCTGTTTAAGATGAGCTCCCTCTGTACCATGTGTCATTTACATGTTACACCAGTATACCTCATTGTGCTGCCAGTGCAGGCCTATACTGTACAGATAGGATTAGCAAAGCCTAAAGTGACTGTTACATCATGAGACCCAATTACAGCAGTTTAGTTAGCCTGAAAGTTCCATTCACCACTCTGACACCAGATTAACTGGAAAGTGAGTTTTGTCAGAGATTAACATCAGTTTGTCTCATGTTTTGTTTCTGGTTGTGTTTTATTATCACTTTAAACAGACATGACCTTATTTCAGTGGGTGATAAAGCTACAACTATCAGCCGAGTTGTAAACGGGTAAAATGTGATTATAATGAACCATGGTTGTGTGTCTTGCAGTAATATATCTTCTGGCTAGAGCTCTGACAGTTTGAATAGAAATATATTAAACATTGATAGTATCATATCTACATACAGCAGCTCTGCTAGCATCCACTCCTGCAGTCATTCTTATACTTGTACCAGGACACACATCTGTAGTGTTAATTTTGTGTTAAGTGTTAATTTTTCTCTTGTTGTGTGGAAACATAATCACAGTAGAAAAGGAAGTAGAGAAATGTGGTTGGATGTCAACAGGTGATGACCACAGTTTAGGCGTGGCCATTATGTTTGGATCCTACTGCTTGTTGACTGTGCACACACAGGCCAGGATTCTATAGTAGACACTGTAAAATTATATCCCAGAGAACATATAGTAAG
Source organism: Selene dorsalis (assembly GCA_900303245.1). Lineage (NCBI taxonomy): Eukaryota > Metazoa > Chordata > Actinopteri > Carangiformes > Carangidae > Selene > Selene dorsalis. Next base: position 19,865 of record OMNW01034877.1, on the reverse strand, counting down.
TTTTACTGTTGCTATAAAGCCCACATAAGCATTAACAGCTGTTTACTTAACCAGTGTAAACGGAACATAAAAGGTTCCCAATTAAAATCATTCACATACTTGCTAAGAACTGTCTTGAGTGGAGGAGAGCAACCTCTTGTTGTAGTTTTATCTTCTTCTAAAGTTGCCATGCCAGGCCCGTTCATCACTTCCTGGTCAGGAGTCGCTGTAGCATCCAGTCTGTGCTGAGACAGTAGTGCTGAAGAGAGGGCTTATTATAACCTCTTGTACTGTAAACAAGAGGATAGTTGACACTCTTGACAAGGCTGGTAAGTAATAGGCTGTTTTATGCAGATGTTGCCTATGTTCTCGTAGCAGAGCTAAGAAATAGCTTCTTTAATGTTAGTAAGAATTTCAACAATTAAAATTTTCTCATGATTTATGATGATAAAATTTCTCCAAACCTGATGTGGCAGCCTGCCAGTAATAGTTCAGTCTATCTTACATAAATGTCAGTCTATAAAATATTTAATGCAGTAAAATCAACCATCATAAAGAAGTTTTTCAGAAGTCTCTGAACTTTTGCTTGTTTGATAGAGAAAGGAAACATTAATGGTGTTTGGTAGATAATAGCAGTGCAGTGGTGTTGGGTTAAAATGAACACAGTTACATCTATACCATGTTACAATATAAATGGGAACCGTTTGCAGGAACAACTGTCAGTCAAAAGGTCAGATCTTGAGGGAGCTGTGAGACAAAATGGGGAAAGATCACTTATCACCCATCACTTTAACTGGTCAGACAGACACAAGCTGATGAGGGATCACAGTCCCCCATCTCATCCTCCATCTCTGGCCTGGACTGTTCCCTTCTCTGTCCACAGTCACTCTAATAGCCAAAAAAAAGTTTTGTGGTCACCTGTGTCCTTTTAACGTCAGCTTATGCACAAAAGAGCTCACGTGCCTCTGAGCTGATTGAGAGCAGACAAAAACCTCTTCATGACTGCACACACAGCTTTCCATACACTGACAGCCAAACAGCCAACTGTCCACCAAGTCCAGTGTGAGTGTGTAACGACTCTGCTCCAAAACAATGTGAGCCCCCACATGCTCTGTGTGTGTGTGTCACCTGCACAGTAGAGTGTGGGGAGTCATCTTCAGTATTTGACAAAAATCAGCAAAATTAGTAACAAACAGCTGAAGAACTGCGTAGACTGGAGACACACTCACCAGACAGGTGACCAAGCACTGGTGGAGACAACCTGCTGAATGTACAGGAAGAATGAAGAACACTGCATACACCACACAGATGTTCTTGGCCCTAATAAATGAATTATCTTCATATACACAGCATAGCTATTTTTAAGACGCATTGCAAACGCGCTAGGACAGACAGGCCTGTCAAGGTAACAGGTGTGTGTCATACGGGCAAGATGTAGCTTTGCCTGAGCCTCACATGTGCATGAGAAGGTGACAAGAATTCACCATTTTTATTATAGTGTTTGCAGTGTCATTAAAATGTAATGTAATTCAGTGTAAACACAGTTTGTGACTATTTTAGATACATTCACCTAAAGGAGTCAGAGATAGCTCCTGTGAGAAGACACTGTTCTGGTGCTGTCTGTCCTTGTGAAGCAGCGTCTCACCCTGTTGTCCCCAGGACTGCAGAGGTGACATTCTTGTGTCTCGGAGATAAACCCGGGATGAACTTGGTCAGAAAGTTGCGTGTCATTTATAGTTAGATGGACTGATGGTGTGTCTGCACATGGAAACACTTAACTTTGAGTTTTCAAATGAAGTTAAAGGGATCGGTCAGGACCCTCAACTGTTTCTACTGTGAACCAGTAACTGTTCTCTGTAGCACTGCTCCTCCATTGGTGCTTGGTGTTCATTACTGTGCTGTTATAGCTCTGCACTTTATAGAGAGAACTCAGGGTCCCTCTTGCAGGGTTGTGGTGGCTTTAGCTTTACTTCACTGCTGAATCCTGAATGAACTTTCCCTAGCAGATGTGTGAATTAAAGGGATAGTTCAACATTTTGGCAAATTTGTCTATTGCCATAATCCCTATAGTCATAGGAGTAGGTTCATTACCTTTTTAATCAGTGCATGTTGTTTTGAGATCCACAGGGCAGAGACGCGAGCAGCTCAGCGGACACAATGGAGGTGAATGGTACAAGGTCCCCTGTCCCTCAAAACTCATCAAATACACAATCCAACAACTCCAAAATGCTCTTGTTGCCAAGTTGTGACCTGCACATTCACCACGCTATGAAATAATAATGTAATGTTATGAGACAGAGTTGTTTTTGAGGTAAATGCAGAGCCAGAACTACATTCCAGACATGGCTGCTGGGCGTAGTGATTTCAGAAGCACAAGTAGTTCAGAGTATTTGCTTCATGTGTCGTAATGTTACATATGATTATTTCATAGTGTTGTGAATGTACAGGTCACAACTTGTCCAGGAGAGTGTTTTGGAGTTGTTGGATTGTGTATTTGATGAGGGACAGGGGACAGGGGACCTGTACCACAGCCCACGGATCTCAAAACAACATGCACCGTTGATTAAAGGGAGTGAACCTACTTCTATGACTATAGGGATTATGGCAATACGTGAATTTGCCAAAATGTTGAACAATCCCTTTAAGTATTTGTCTGCTGCAGACACTCTTGCTTTGCTCTCTGTCAAACTGTGGAGATCGAATGAATTGTTTGTGCTGCCACAGCCACAGCTGGACTTTGACACACATATCTTGCCAGCAGAGAATGGTAAAAAATCCCCAGTGTGTACCCATGTGCAGGGTATAAGATCTAGTTTTTTATATTCAGTGTCTTAGTTCTCTGTGGTAAAACATCTCATCACTGCTTTTTGCAGTTGTTATAGAGAAACATAGTTTGTTTTGTGGCGTGAATTTAGGACTTGAACTGAACTCGTGAATTTTGGCCAAGTTTATTTTATTTGCCCGCTTGTTTTTCTTTCTGTAACGAGGCACTGATCAGGGTGATTTACAGTAAACAAAGGTGCAGTGTTTTTATGTTAAAAATCAGTAAACACTGTAGTTGGAACACACACTTGCCATGTGTTCTGCAGTCTGTAAATAGGAGTGAATAATGGGCATTTGTGGTCAAGCAGCTCCGGTGGAGAACGGCGACACAGAGATGACCACAGAGGAGCCGTGGGACCAGAAAGAGGCTGAGCCAAACGAGGAGGAGCCAGGAGGCGGCGACCGGGGACCAGCAGTGGCAGCAACAACGGAGGAGACGGCTCCAGAGATGATGGAGGAGGAGGAGGAAACGCCGGCGCCCAAGGTTCCACTTACACAACCAGACGCCCCCAAGAAGGAACACATCAACGTCGTATTCATCGGACATGTCGGTCAGTGCAAACACACAGATATGTAGCTCTGAAGTCAAACTGTAGCAGTTACAGTTCAAAAACAATCTCAACCATAGAATCTTAGTTTTGAAAGAATGCTAAGGGGATTTCCCAATACAGCTGCACACAGCAAGGCCCAGCTGTAAACTGGGTCTCTACCCAAGAAGATCCATCATGTATGCTGCCAGGATGTGAATAAAATAAAATGAAAATCCCAATATACCAGTTGATCAAATAAAAATGTATCTGCAGAAATAATCTATTAATACAAAATAATGTTGCTAACGTTAGCCATAGTAAACACTGTGCTGATGTTCAGATCAGTTCACTATGAGACCATGTTTTATAAACCAGCAACAGCAGGTCACATGTGCTAACTAACTAGTCCTTAGATTTGCTTTTGTGTATGAACTGACACATGTTTGTAGTAAAACCCTGAATAAGCCTTTGTTCATGTCTGTTATTACAAGTACAGATATAATGGAGGCAATTACACTGGTCATGTCACAGTGTGCCCCAGACAGGGCCGTGCTGACAGGTGTTCCAGCCACTGTGTCTGCTCACAGCACCTCTGCCAAGCTGTGCCACCTCAAATACTCACACATGCAAATCACAGCGAACAGCAGATGGACCTAAACTGAGCTGATGTTTGCTCCAGCTGTTGTCGTGTCCTGTTCCTGTTTACTCAGCTGTCCGGTGTGCAGGCACTGATGTTTGTAACCAGCTCAGAGATTATCACCTCCACAGCAGGTCATCAGGGGCTCATTTGTGAGACTCATTCAGCGAATAGTGGATTCATGATGAAAGGTCATATTTTTCAAGCAGGCTGATCTGGTGTCAGTGTGTATATGATGGCACAGTTAACCTGTGTCTCTGAACAGCAGATGAGATGTAACACAAGGCTAGGTCAAAGCTGAGTGTATCCCTCCATCGCCTTTTGTGATGATGCCAGGAAGAGACCAGTAAACACAGCTGTAGCTTTAAAATGCTGCATTTCACTCAAGAGCTGCTGTGTGCTCATCTGTTCAGACACAGATTGATTTACTTACCAATTGAAGGTGTTAGAACAGTGTCCTGGCTCACTCTAACCTCTGCTGCCAACTGTAACTTCATCACCCAGCCAGCCCAGTCACTCACTGACTCATCAGCTGAGCTGCTCCTCAGTGGCATCGGGTCTCACATCTTTCACTGAATTAGAGAAGTAAAGAGGGAAATATCAAAGATCAGTAGCACTAAGCTCCTGCAGGCTGGAGACACAGACCAAAGTCTAACATGAGTGATATAACAGATTAATATAAAGTTGCTCCATGTCCTTCTTCTCCAGATGCCGGCAAGTCCACCATTGGCGGACAAATCATGTGAGTGCCCTTTTTTCCTGGTTCTGTGCTTTTTCTTTATCATGAGTGAGGTTCTCTTCACCACATTAGGCCTTCAAGGTGTTGATGCTTGCTTCTTAGCTTTCCCTTCTTTCCAACAGGTATCTAACAGGCATGGTAGACAAAAGAACCTTGGAAAAGTATGAGAGAGAAGCCAAGGAGAAGAACCGAGAAACCTGGTAAGTGACAACACTGCTCTGCCCCCAGGACTGCATTTAACATTTGAAGCACATCGTAGCTTTTTAAAAAAAGTGCATCACAAAGAAAGTTGTTATTAGCTGTCTTTCCACTGCAGGAATTCCTGGTAAAGAGAGGGGGGGTAGGAACTTTACAGGAACCGTCCTCTCACTGCAGTATAGGACACGCTGGACTTTTGAGGCGACGTGCAACAGTTTCGATCATTGCGCAATCGTTGTGCAGCAGCTTTTTTAACTGCTGTTGTTGTTTTTCCGGCAGTGTAGACTCTTTCTAATAATACTGGGTTATGAAAATGTTGTTTCGATTGTCACGTAATCGTGCGATCTACTACTACTATCATACGTCTTTCACGGTCTTATTATCTTTTCTTTTTTTTTGGCCATGTAGAGGTTTTTTTTTTAATAATGCTGCTTATTTCTGGGCTTTGTCCTCTTATCCCACTATGAGTATGACCGGTCAGCACTGAGTAAACCCTGAACCCCAGCTTTCTCGGGGCCGATCTGAGTAGCTACCCCAAGGCAGGGACTTGTTTGGCCCCCTGTAAAAGTTCTGGGAGATGGCCCTTCAGGGGCGGTTCCTGCAGTGGAGACACTCACCTCACGGCCCGACCCCGTAAAAATTAGCCCAAAGTTCCTGCAGTGGAAAAGGCCCTATTGTAAATGTGTGATAGCCTAACACTAAGGCTGTGGAACTGTGATAACGAACCACAACTCTCTACGTGTTCATTTAGGCTGATATTATATAAGATTATCAACAGAAATACCATGGATAGTTTAATTCCTCAAATACTGATAGAGGCCAATCATGTGCTGAAGGACAGGGGTTTATTTCTACTTCCTCTGTTTGATGAGTCACTGGTCATGGTCAGAGCTCATGTTGGCCTCCATGAGGAAATATAACTGTATAGGCAGATCTACGTTAGCACCGTCTAACTGTTAATCGACAGCAAGAACTTTGACCGATTAATGCTGTCGGTTCATTTTTTATTAGGTCTTTATGTCGTCAACTCATGAGGGCGTGTGGACACGTGCAGAATTCCACTCATGCTTTCAGTCATATTTCACAGCAGAATGTTACACAGGAGGACTTACAGTATGTGCCAGTTATGCAGCGCAGTCTCCATGAAGGAAGGTCAGACGACAAACATAAATGAACATAGATATGCCTCACCTGTAACAATGGCGCTGCTATAAAAAAAAAAGAGAAACGCTGCGGGTTCACTTCCAGCTCACCTGCAGCTCACACATGAGCTGTCAGAGGAGCCTCTGCAGGTTCTGTCTCTTTAGCCTGGTGTTCCAGAGTACAATGGATGTGGCACTGCTCAGCTCTAGCAGCTTGTGTATGTGTTTTATAACGGCAAAAAAAAAACCAAAAAAACATTGTCAGTTGTCCTCTCACTCGATGACAGAAGATCAGGTTGCTGATGAGCACAAGCCTAGACCCAGACTTTCTATAGAGCATTTTAATGTTATCAGTTAATGGTTAATAATCGGTTAATGAGTGTCGGTTATCGGTCAGAAAAAAAATCAAAGTGTGCATCCCTACTGTGGACACTGGATGACGTCCGACTACACTACTGTTCTGGTATAGTCAGACATTGTCCCGTCACCTCTTTCAGCGTGCTGTATTATTTATACAAAATCAGCACTTCCTGTTAATAACACTGAAAATGTGCACTGTGATGAACTGGCATGAACGTGTCATTGTTTGTCCCTCAGGTATCTATCCTGGGCCTTGGACACCAACCAGGAGGAAAGGGACAAAGGAAAGACGGTGGAGGTGGGACGAGCATACTTTGAGACAGACAAAAAGCACTTTACCATCCTAGATGCTCCAGGCCACAAAAGCTTTGTCCCCAACATGATAGGAGGTGCATCACAAGCAGACCTGGCTGTACTGGTGAGTCACGGACATAATCCACGTTGGTGAACTCTGTGGAACATTTAATAGAATCTAATGAGATTTAAAAGAAGCCAAGAAGTAAAAAACAAAAACAATACAATCCTAAAGCTATTATTTGTTTTGTTTTTTCTCTTTAAAATGTTTAAAATCAGATAATCATCTCTCAAAATGAAATACAGTGAAATTCACTTCTTGGGTTAAAGCAGTTGGCCATAGTCAGTCCTGCAGCCTCATCCTGTCTTGTTGGCCTGTCTTGTTGTCTTTCTCTGAGTATAAATTGATAAACGTGTAACATTTTTAGAGGTTGTGGAACTGTTACTTTTGATTCAGATATGATCCTTTTTGTAGGTTAAACCACTAACCAAAAGTACTGTTCCTCAGGTGATCTCTGCCAGGAAAGGCGAGTTTGAAACTGGTTTTGAGAAGGGCGGGCAGACGCGGGAGCATGCCATGTTGGCCAAGACAGCTGGTGTCAAGCACCTGATAGTTTTGGTGAACAAGATGGACGATCCCACAGTCAACTGGAGCCTTGAGAGGTGGGTGAATGGGCACAAGGACCAAACAGTTGGAGTGTAAAGAACTGATAGGTGTGCACTTGCACTCCATAAAATTACTAGTGTTATGTTAACCAGACAGCCACCCACCAGACAACTGGGGGGCTGTCAGTGACGTTGTCTGTGTGTGTGAGAGCATGAGTGAGTGAGAAAGGCACAAAGGCAGTTGGTGCATTATACACAGTTGAGTGTGGGGCACCTCGGGGGCGTGGTGAGGTCATGGTACAGGTGGTTGCTAGGCAGCACTAAGGAATATATCAACATATTTCTGGGAAGTTAGATCAGGCCCCCAACAAAGCTTTGATGAGGATGAGGAAGTGTGTGCACAAGTGACTAACTTTGGTGTGTACTCTCATTCTTGTGTCTGTCACTCATACACATGCACAAAAAACCATAGACCATAAAGACCAAAATGATCACCGTCATCAGTTTTATCAGGATTTTTACTCAAATACACTGAAAATGTCCAAAAAATAGTAAAACACTTCCTGAGTTCAGTTCACTGTGTCAATATTTGAATCAACAATCAACAAATCAACATGTCCAGTGTAGCAGTGCTGGGTTCACCTGCTCCAGGCCCACTCTGTGGAGAAGGAATAGCAAACTACAGTTTTGTCAGTGCTGTAATGTCTCTCAGACACAAGCATGGAACTGTGCATGGAACAGCAAGGTAATTTTATTTGTATAACACATTATCACACACAGGTCATTCAATGTGCCAAAGCAGTTATTTGTATCTATTTTGAGTCTGAACATAGGCACATGTCATTTAGTAGCTTTGTAGGTGGACAGTTCCAGCACTGTGGAGCCTGATTGGAAGATGTAGTTGCCATGTAATTTCAAGAAGTTACTGATCTGGTTAAAACCGCTTTCCTAATGACCCTGTGAATGGGAGGTTTGAAACAGGCGTAGAATTGCAGTCTTCCAGTTCACAGGTCAAACCAGACTCAGATTCAGCTAAACATCAACAGTTTGATCTGCACAGGACAACATGAGCCAACACGCTGAGGTGTGAGGGCTGGTGAACAGCACCTTCATCTGTGTGTGTAGGTCTGTGTCAGCACATGACTTCACTTCCTGTTGTCTGACCCCACAGGTATGAAGAATGTAAGGAGAAACTGGTGCCATTTTTGAAGAAGGTGGGCTTCAACCCAAAGAAAGACATTCACTTCATGCCGTGCTCTGGGCTGACAGGAGCCAACCTGAAGGAGCCGACGGACATGTGCTCCTGGTACACGTAAGTCCTCTTGGCAGGGAACTGTAGACACACACGGACGCTTTGCTTTGTCCACCCAGCTAACTGTCTGTCCACTTTGTAATTCCAGAGGTTTACCATTCATTCCACACTTGGACAGTTTGCCAAATTTCAACAGATCAAGTGATGGCCCTGTCAGATTGCCCATCGTAGACAAATACAAGGTAAGAGTGTGTCTATAACCCTCTACTGTCCACGTCAGTTGTTCCCAACCTTTACCTATTCATGATCCCCTTTATTTGAAATACTTGTGTCCCACATCTAATTCTGTAACAACACAGAATACATTCACAGCACTTTTTCTCACCAGATTGGTGAAACAAGTCAAAGTCTTTCAATCCAAATGCAGGAAATGTGCTGTAATGTCCCTTTTTGCATTTTCACAAATAGAATAAATATTTCAGAAATCAGAATCAGAAATACTCTTCTTCTCTTCTCTGGAGTAGTTAGTTTTTACTTTGAATGAAGAGGTGCAATAAACAACGGGTTCAAAGCTCAGCTGTCAAATTTTGGTTTCCTCTAACTTTTCCCTTAATTGCTGAATGAGAAGCGGAGACACAGAAGCTAACTGCTAAAGTTGGCTGTGTTCTGTCCTGGGGTTGATATTATGTGAATGTGTGAGGATTCTCAAGATGTGTTTTGATTGGTTTTTACAAAATCGGTGATTCATTGAGAGTGACAGAAATGGCCGGACTGCAGTGATTGTCTCAAAAGGTCGTGCAACAGAATATTAAGTCAAGCTTCAGATAAGGGTTCCATCATTTTTGTCCAAGCCAGTTTCATTAGTTTGATTTTTTTTTTTTTATAATTCTTAAAACTTTAATTCAAAAACAATGTCTGATTTTTGTGAGTTAATTTTCACGAATTTGTATTTATCATTACTTTGATCAATTTCAAGTTGCTCCAGTGACAGTTGTGGGTTTGTCTTTCTTTAACTGAAGGGTACCAACAATTTTGTCCATGTCTACATCCCTAAATGTCTTCAGTGCTTAAAGGACAATTCCAGGCAATTTCAACCTGGGGCTATAGTATCCTAATATTTTAGGTCTAACGACTCTGCGAGACTTTGTTTGTCTCACGTGAGACTCCGCGATGAGACGGAGCAGACAAAGTCTCGTGCGAGACTCTGCGAGATTCCACAAGACTTTATTTGTCTGCTCCGTTAACAAACATGTGGGCTTGCTTGGAGTAAACAAACCCCTCGCTGTATGTGTGAGTGGCCATCTGATGCTGTCTGTGCGGTTGTGTGGGATGTAAACAGCCTCAACAGTGGAAATGCTGTCGGTTCCCATTCATCACAGCCGTGGCGATGCAGGGACAGACACAACTACTGCACAACAGGAGCAATTAAAAAAAAAAAATCTTCTAAAATGTTTGGATACTATAGCCCCAGGTTGAAATTGCTCAGAATTGTCCTTTAAGTCAAGTAATTGTACATTTTATTTTCAGTAGCTTTAACAGCGTTATAAAACAGTCACTTTTCTAATTGCTCGTTACTGAAAAAAGTACTGCCGTTAATAACGCCATTAATTTGTAACGCTGTCATACCCATCACTGCTTGTTTATCGCTCATCTTCGGCGTGGTGTGTGAGGGACAGCATGGAGCAGCTGACTGAGCTGACTGCTCAGAGTGAGATAGAGAGCAGAGCAGAGCAGCTCAGAGATGCTTTTCTGAAGCAAAACAAAAGTTGACATGTTCTAAAAAGTGAGAAAACATTGCATCTCCTGCGATGTGACTATCACACATGGCCATGATGATGCTCAAATAACACATCGTGCAGCCCTGATAGATGAATTAGTAATGAATTATGTGAGTAATTCTCCCTTCATGAAGTTTCTTGCTTTCCAATTTTAGTAAAGAGATGTTGATTAAACTTTCTGACCAATGTGGAGGCTTCAGTTTGTGCTGCTACTGAATTTGTCGTGTTTCTAGTATTGAGTGGACAGCGTGGAAATAAATGGTTGACAGATGAGGACAGCTAACGTCTTCAGAGCTGTTACCTGTGATGCACATTGCTGTTATTAATGTTTCAGTGTGGACAGAGATCTGAATGAAAACACGTGTGAAGACTGGTCTTTGATGTATTTCCTCACTTTTCTTGTGCATGTGATTTCTCTTTATTGGATTATTTAATCTCATGTTAGATAAACTGTTACATGACTGCTGAGCTATGCTTGCTAGGATTGGATGCTCAGATTGGGTCATGGGTCAGAGAAGATTGAGAAACACAGAGTAATCCTGTAATAAGCAGCTTTAGCTTATGGTCTGGAGCATGTTTAGTGTTTGGTCTCTGAGTCGTAGCTTGTGCATCTGACACTAGATTTGCTGGAAGTGTGTGGACAGCAGCACACTGTGACTCTGGTGTACATCTACCACCTGACATAAACAGATCAGTGACGGTGATAGTTGGCCCTGGCAAATTCAGTAAATCCTTAATAATAATAATAATAATAATAATAGTAATTTTTATTTCTTGAGAAATGATTGTGTAAAACTCTTAGTAAACAGGTATATTCAAAATGTAGAAATCAATTCTAAATAATTTAACATCTAAAAAGTTTAATAGAATAAAAAAGTCACATTGGGTTTACTAAATGAGGTTCATGTTCTTAATTGTTGAAATAAAATCCATGATGATGACTTCAGTTGTTGTGGTAGTGACTGAATTAAGTTGAACTGAATTGAACTGAAGTCAGGAGGAGACAGGAGAGGGCTGACTAAGTGCACAGGAGGTTAGGACAGCACTTGGCTGCTCTGCTGACAGTAGGTGGTTTGAGATTATTGAGATTATTTAACATGATTAGCCTACTCATTAACTTTGGAAACAGGTTGTATTTATTGAACTCTGAATTGTATGTATTTTCTCCACTGATGTACAAAGTTATCTGAGTGTGAGATTGCAGCCAAACAGGACACGACTCTCCTGACATGCAAACTGCTCAGTACAGAGAAGGGTATAATCTAGATTAAACTACTACTTTTATGTGTTACTCACTTAGACCACCCACCTGACCTATGTTTTGTTATTCTGTAAGAGTAATGATGACATCTATTTTTTATTACTACTAGAGATTTAACAGTTCATGAAGCTAAAATCCGTACTACACAGTGAATGTGAGCCTCAGGGCTGAGTCATGGACTGAATCATGAATCGATTGGCTGTGTATCAGTTCAGTGGGTCGAACTACGCTCTACGAATGATTCTGTGAACGAATCTTTTTAATTAACTGATTCTAGTGATTCAGAAACCTCTACAGAGCTGCTTTCCCATCACTGTTACATTTTGATAAGAGCTTTTAAATAGTGATGAGCATCCCACAATAGGTTAGTTTTTTGTAGAAGTGAATGTAGTGTTTTGAGAGGGCTTACCTTTTAGTGTCGGATCCCAGCTGTTTCTTTAGCTGGAGTTAGTCCAAGATCCAGCAGTGACTCTGGGCTTTCATACCCAAAGGGATTTTGAATCCACCCTTTATTTACTCAGAATGTCACACAGTTTATCTTTCACTTGGAAAATACTGATCGAGGTTGTAAATCAGTGCAGCCAGGTGTGTCTGAATTAGTTTGGTTAGATGTTTCAGATCATCTAACCAAAACAGTTCAGACAGTTTGGCTTAGTTTGGTTAGATGGTTCAGATGACGGCACAGTGGTACAGTGGGTAGCACTGACGCCTCACAGGCACAGCAAGAGGGTTCTGCATTCGAACCCACCGGCTGGTTGAGGCCCTTCTGTGTGGAGTTTGCATGTTCTCTCCATGCATGTGATGGTTCTCTCCAGGTACTCTGGCTTCCTCCCACAGACCAAAGACATGCAGGTTAGGTTAACTGGTGACTCTAAATTGCCCATAGGTGTGAATGGGAGTGTGAATGTTGTCTGTCTGTATATGTTAGCCCTGTGATAGACTGGTGACCTGTCCAGGGTGTACCCTGCCTCTCGCTGCTGAGATAGGCTCCAGCTCCCCAACGAACCTGTAAGAATAGAGATCTATATAATATCTATAAGGCAGTGAACCCCCTCACGACTCCACGTTTGTCCACGATTGCTTGCTGTCTCTTTTGACATGTTTGTTTTGATTGACTACGGGAGCCTGTGTAGCGCAAACTAGTGGAGTGCAGCGGGTAGTTAGGTCGACCCGAGGTCCCGGCGCTTTCACACCAGCAGCGGACCAAACCAGAGTTCAGAGTTCGCCGTACAAAGACCACCTCCTCAGGTGGGTCTGGGTACTTTGTTCACACCAAGGATGGAACGATATGGAAAACTTGATATCTCGATTATAGTGACCAATTTAACACGGTTATCGATACAATCGCGATATTCTTAAATGCAACAAAGCTTATTTATCAGGAAATGTTCCTTCAGTGTAAGTTTAAATCAACACTTAAACTAATTATAAACATCACAATAAAACATTAAAAATGAAATTTCTTGAGCTAAAGATGGAGACAGCCGTTAATATGGACCCAGCTTGTCATTATCAGTGACCATTAATCACTGTTCATCTCACATTAATGATGAACACATTAATCAAGTGTTCATCTCGATTAGTGATCATATTAAATGAACATGTTTACATTATGTCACGTTGCCTTACATTGTGTCGGCTCCGCTCAGTGGACCTGAATCAACCTGGTGCTGATGGTGTTAGTGTAGGGAGCTGTTAGTGTGTGAGCTCAGTTTCACAGTGTGTTAGTGTAGGGAGCTGTTAGTGTGTGTGAGCTCAGTTTCACAGTGTGTTAGTGTAAGAAGCTGTTAGTGTGTGTGAGCTCAGTTTCACAGTGGATGCAGCTTGAAATGGTCCCATGCCTTTGACATGGTCTCGCTCTCCTTTTTTTCT
>OMNW01034876.1:15128-31081 GCA_900303245.1 Selene dorsalis | reverse complement strand
CTCTGTACTGGAACACTTTGCCTTTTGCCACGCTCCAGTACCTGGACTGGATGTCGTGGGATTCAAACACACTTCAGCCTGTAGCCTACACTGGACGTCTGAGCGTTAAACACCGAGGCTACAGTATGTTTATCAGGAAAAATACAAACTGTGTAGATGTGCATGATTTGTAAGGTTCACTTTCGACTCTTGTAAATTAATGGAACAAATGAGAGACGCGCAATGTTGGCGTTTTCTCCAGAAAGTAAGTTATTATTATTTATTATGAGGACAAGACATAGCCGATCTTATCAATAAAAACATAGTTCTAACTGAATATTGCATGCAAAATCAATTTGTTCTACAAAAATGCTCTGGAGAACTTTATTATTAATAATAATAGTAATTATTATTATTATTATACATTTACTATTAATAATAATAGTAATTATTATTATTATTAGCCGGCAAAATAAATCAGTGTTAAGGTCAATGGAAACGCATCTTCTGCTGCTTATAATATCTGACAATGTTTTTAGAGTTAACTGAGGAATACACAAAGAGACAGACGTGTGTGTGGGTATTTCACATGTTGGATATTTGAGGGTTTGAGTTTTCAGTCGCCCTAAAGCTGCGAGCTTCACTGACAAACCCACATTTGGAGGTCACATTCAGAGCTGCTCCGCTTCTCCACCAAGTGGATCAGTGACTGATGGCTGACAGGATATTAGTCACCATTTGGCCCGTGTGTTATAGGTCACTGAATCAGACACAATAGGCCCAGGCTTGTTAAATTCACCATCCTCATGTGGTGGTGGTGGTGGTTATTATTGGACTATCCTACTATTAGGCAGTATCATGGGCTTGTAGTGAAATCTGCAGGTTTTCTTCCAGTTACAGTGAGAAAACGACACAAGTGGTCCTAACCTAAACAAATGTCCCAGTGCCATACCAACCTGAGGCCCACGGTTATACAAGTCTAGACAGAGGACAGGCAGCGGCGGCCCCTTATCTGCATCTGGCATCACCTGCAAAGGATACACTGAATGGACCCACAACAAAACGCACGGCCGCGCAGCGCTGAGGGGACTCCCAGCCTGCGGACGCATCCTGGCGTGTCTTGAGTTTATTTTCATTCCAGTAGGAATCCCGAACGAGCAAATAGCCGCTGGACAAGAGAGCACACAGGTCAAGCCAGGACCGACACTCTACACCTCAACAATTTGTTGGGGAGGATCGGTTTTTATCAGTGAAGGACACGGAGTCTCAATGAATTCAAAATCCTGTTAAGTCTTTAAGACGTGCTGATAGAGTAAATCTGTAAAGAGTGGACAAGATATGCAACAGTAGCAACAGGATGTTTAACAAGTTCGTTAGAAAATAATGCAACAACAGTGCCATTTAATGAGCAGGAAAAACCTATGGATGGTACAGTAATATAAAACTCAAAATAAACACTTATTGTGCCTGAATTTTAGTTAGTTTCAAGTGTTTTTTTTGTTTTTTTTAAAATCACAACTGGCTAAATCTTAGGGCTGAGTGTCACGTGCAACCGTGGAGGTAACACTGTAGTCAAGGACCACTCTAAAGCTACCACTGGCCTGTATTTTGAATATGCACCAATTAATAAACTTCTAATTATCAGAAAAGGGGAAAGAGCATAAAGATATGGCTTCACTAAGGCACCCAACTTTAACAGAGAAGTAAAAATAATAATAATAATAATAATGAAAAAAAATCTGTATTTTTCACATCTGAAAACCATATTTTCTTTCATTTGAGGAATCAGATTGTGAGTATTTCTTTTCTGCAATTAGAAAAGTCAGACAAATGAACATATCTTCAATATAGTTCACATGGATTAAACTGATAGAAGACTCACCACAAATGTGTAAGTAGTATGTTTAAGTCACTTGATGAGTTTGTTTTGCACAGAAAAAATCTGAGGAAGAACAATATTTAACCGTAAGTATTTTATTTTATAAGATAAGGTCAAATAACTCAATAAATTATATTAATCTTAAGTGTCTCTTAACACAGAGAGAAAAACAGAATAAGATGTAAACTTAAACAATATAACAACATATTTGCAATCAAGGCAGGTCATGTAAGTATAACTGGCCTAGTATAGACTAAAAAAAACATTCTGGTCATTCACATTCAAAAATAAGACAAAATACAATAAATTAACACATAAAAGGAAGTGTTTGGCAAATTATGAATTACAGTATAAGAACATGGTTCAGGTATTAAGTTGTGACTGGTTTAAGAACGGCTCCATTTCTACCTACGACAGAGAAGAGAAACGTGTTTGTTGAGACATTAAATGGAATAGTTGTGCGTGTGTTCCAACTGTAATGTACAAACAAGACATTTTGTGCAAATTCCTCTTAAACATCAAATGTGATTTCCAAGAAATCAAAACCAACACACTGACATATAGGATAAGGCTTCATATTCTTTACATTTGACACACTATAAAGGACAAAAAAATTCACTCGGGTGTAGACTGACAGTCAGGAAAAAGAAACCAAACAAACTAACAAACAGAAAAAAAAACAAAAAAACCCCACATCTCCTCGTGTCAGTCTCTTTTGTACTGTGTGTACTGTGCTTATCCGGTCTGAGGACAGTGGACAACTCCATCACTCCTCCTGCTTCTTGAGAAAAAACTGCAACGCCGAGTCCCACTGATCTCTAGGGAAGCGGTTGGACAGCTCACAGTGATCCAGCGGCTGGGAAACTTGCACAGACAGAAAAAGAGCATCTATATTACACTGCACACTTGGTCCTTTATTTAAACAGGAAAAAAAAAGTCACCAAAACATGACCAACATCTGTGTGGAGAGAAAATCCTCATGGCAAAAAAAAATAAAAAAAATTATACAATCATAAATTATAAAGACAATTAAGTTAAACATCACAACAACAGGAACCTGCTTTGCAAAAGTAGCTATTATTACAATAGTTACATAATAGTAAACAATCAAAATTATAAATTTATCAGAAAAACTTACCTCCTTGTCTATTTTTGTTGTCTGACTCCTTCTCATTTGCAGCACAGTCCTAGGACAATTAATTAACAGTAATTAATACCTGCTACAACAGTACAAACAACATGTTACAGCTGTGTGTCCCAAAGTTCAATAGTTTCATTTATGTCTCTTCTAATATTAATTAAAACTCCCCCAAATAAAAACTACAACAACACCCATTAAATACAAACTAAACTTTGAAGGTGCCTTAAACAGTTTGATCAAATAATAATTAGCTGATCAGACAAAATGTGCTCAGTAAAATAACTGATACTGAACCATCCTGGATGAAATCGTTTCCCTCTGAGGAATGCTCTTGAGGTTAACTCAACAATGAGGGCAGCGGGGCAGGACGCCATGCATTATTGCTTTGTTTGAAAGAAATGACAATAGCTTGTCTCCCTTTGAATGGAAGTTAATCGGTGTCTAAACAGTGGTGGCTGCAGAGCGGTGAGGGACGTGTTGTTAGAGGAAGATGAAGGAGACAAGCTGTTTACTGGGAGTCGAACCAGTGGCAGGTAAATCCACAGTGAAGGAAGCCATTTATCTTTGTAAAATCCCGCCTGTTACAGATTCACCGGGCCCCAGATGAGCAATCATTTATCAGCTGTCACAGAAAAGTTTCCCTCTGATGTGGAAGACATTTATTGAGTTTGAGTTTCATATTGAGACGTAAAATACTCAAAGCCAATGAGGACGACTTTGATCAGAGTAGATTTTCATATACATTTTCAACAGCACACTCTAGCTTTTTGGTCTTGATGGTTTACCCAATGAATTGTTTATT
Source organism: Selene dorsalis (assembly GCA_900303245.1). NCBI lineage: Eukaryota > Metazoa > Chordata > Actinopteri > Carangiformes > Carangidae > Selene > Selene dorsalis. The sequence goes on along the minus strand of OMNW01034876.1, from coordinate 27,280 downwards.
TATAGTATGTAAAAATGTTGTAATGCACAGTATATATGCATTCATACACTACATGTGTGACCATGTTTGCAGATTTACCTGAATGAATGTAGCCAGCAGCACACAGCTCATCTCCTGCTGCAGGATGACCTTGTTGTGAGAGTTGTTGTAGCAGGCTGAGATGAGGGAGGGGAAGAGCACTCTGATGAGGCGCGGGTGGCTGAAGTACTGGAAGGGCAGCTGACACAGTTTCTGCAGCACGCTGGGCTGCCGGCCAGACTGCACTATCACCTGGAACACACAGAGAGCGGGGCCAGTCAGTCACTGAGCCAGTCAGGCGGCCAGTCAGTGGCACTGCAGGTTGTAAATCACCTGCCTGTGCCCCTCCCACATGTAAATCTGCTACTAAAACAACACACAAAAAACCATTAGGAGGAGACCTGTGGGGCACAGCCTCCCACCACACAATTACATGCTATAAAACACACTGATGGGATGTTTTGTTCTGCCTTCAAGAGGGAAAAGGCAAATGCGTACCTGTGTCACAATCAACGGTTACAACTTCACTTTCAAGTTTTGCGTTGAGCTCTCGAAGCAGCACGCCGGCGGCAGCATCAGCGCAGGTACGAAGCCTGGGTTTAGAGGGCATTCATAGTGCAACAGGGGTTTCGAGGGGGCAGGGTAGGGTGAGGAAAACCTCCACCAACCGTGCGGCCACCCCCACTTTAAGAAATGAGCAATACCATTAATGGTATTTTCACCCTTCCGACATCCTGCCCTCCATCACAGCCCGTCAATCACACAGCATCACATCCGGGCCACCAGTATTAAAACCAAATCACTCCCAGCCTCCTTTGATTACAAAGAGGGGGCTGCTGCAGTGGAAGGGGTCCCAGCTTAACACTCTGGTCATCTCCCCTGAGCCTTGGAGGACCAAGGACCACCAAGCACCTCTGTGAGGGCCAGTGAGTCAGATGAAAAAAAAAAAAAGACACCAAAACACCAAAACCATGCTTTTCAGGTACAGAGCGCAGGACTGAGGACGGGGAGGGGGCTCAGCGCAAATGGAAACCAGAAGGGCAAGGTGAGGTCCCCAAGTCATGGTGACATAAATTCACAAGGTTTACAAGATTTTAAAAATACACTCTCTAATACTCTTCCACTGGCTTCTCCTTTGATAGTGCACTCCAAGTTTTAGCAGCAGGATAAACAAAGCGATAATTCTTGGCTTTTATCAGTTCAAGGTGAAGCTTCTCAGAGCTGCCCTCTACAGCGGCGTTCAAAGGGACACAAAACAGTGCCATTCCCTATCTTCATTAGTTTAAAGAATCCATATGGACAGGTCAAACAAACCAAACTGTAATGCATCGCAAATACTTAGAATTGTGAAGAGCAGTGCATTTGTCAACTTGAAATTTAAGTTTTAATTGATGAAGCTGAGAGAACATGTGAACGTTTCCAGCTCTGGTGTGCATTACTGAGCGCGGGGCTGAATTCAAGAATGGTCTTGAACACATAGCAAAGATGAAAACCGTGCAGCGAATGTGTGCGTTACAGTGGGAGAACAAAATCCCCACAGTTTCACTGACTCAATAAGTGTTTTTTCACAAAGGAATGTGGAACTTGCTGGACAAATTCATCCACTGAAGGAAGGAAAAAAAAATGCAAGTCTGGTTGTTTTCAAAAGCAGAGCTGCTTATTTTCAGTACATGTTGTTTTAGCATTTTCATGCTACTTTCCACTAAATCCTACGATATCATATTTATCTTGTCTGTTGCAACACTGACCAAATAAGAAACTGGCAGCAGGGCTGCTCATAAATTCAGGAGGCTGAATTCACTAGAGAGCCAAAATCATGATTCTGCAAAAAAAAAAAGAAAGAAAAAAACTAAAGAATCTCTTCGTTCTTCGTGTTTTAATCCAGGACATTTATGGTTTAGGTATCATAATTTAACACCATTGCAAGTGTTGGATGTTTGAGCTGGGCCGCCAAGGAGATCCAACCCACAAATCACCCAACCATCTCATAATCCTCCGCTACGCACAGTTCCATCTTCAGCTGCCTAAACAAATTGTCCACCCTCAAGTGCCTGACGCAATAGGACATAAAACAAAGCCTGGTGGCAGCGAGAGTCTGGAGGTAACAAAGAAACTGAGTCCCATGCCAAGTTTCCACGCCTCTACCAGGTGAAGAGCAACACCAGAGCTCCAAATGCTTTCCAACTAGAGATTACGCTGCAGCATTACTTCTCCCACTGAAGTATCTGCGGCTCAAAGCCTGACATCATAAAGCTAACAACAAGCATCTGAACGCATGCATCTGGCCTGCATATAATGCAGACCCTGTAAAAACTCAAGTGTCTTGGCTGCTCTGTTCCCTCTTAAGTTCAGAGACCTGGCATTTTCAAACAGTGCCGAGTTTTATGGCGCTTCCATTACATAACTTCCTCACTGTCCACAATGACAACAAAGAGTGTGTAAAGTTAATGTTCTGGAACGCAAACAAATTCCCGGGAAGACCCAGTGTTGAGGTGGAAACCAAGTTAAAGGAGATTCAAAAAAACAGACAGCGAAAAAAAAATCATTACCCAGACATGCAACGTATGCATGAGGCTGCAGCAAAGAAATCGTAATAATGTCTCTCTGCATAAATTTACTTACATGTTTTTACAGTCACAGAGAAGAAAACCTGAGTGTGTAGAGGCATTTCCTGTTCAATGTATCGTCTAGACGGCTCAAACACCTCAGGAACAACCTGCATCACAGCAGGGGCCATATATCTGACACTCGAATCCACAATATAAACCAGATCCATCAGTGGACCCGCCTCAGCGATAAGACAAGCAGCACAGCAGACACCACTGAGAGAAGACAGTCAAGTAACTGTTTAGTGCTTGTTTACAACATTTACAAAGGGACATGCAAGAGACATGTGTAAATTACCCAGGTGCCAGTGAAGCAGACATTGACATAGACACTCCAACTTGACTTTTAAAGATAACGTCAGTTGCTTTAAAAACCCAATAAAAACCTGCTATTTACTCAATAAAGCTTAATAACTCTTATTTATGGCTACGTGCTGACGCTGTCATTCCATCCCAGATTGGACTGCAGATAATTCCTCTCTGAAACTAATCTGACGACAGTGTTACAGACAAATGGAAACTCCTCGCTGAAAGGTCTTCAGGAATAAAAATGTCCTCAGCTTCACTTTAAGTCAGTTGGACCTGCGTTCACCCTTAAAGCAGAGTGTAAATCATCTACTGAGCTAACAATCAGGCCCTCTCCTGCCAGTCAGTGCAGTGTGTCTCCGTCTCTCTGCCTCTGTTTACTCTGCTGGGTGATACAGAGTGTGCATTCCCTAGTGCTGGCTCCCTATGGTCTGCACGAGCTGCACTTACCCTGCAGGCAGTGAGGGCTTGGTTGTCTCGGCAGTAATGGACTGCTGAGGGGAGCGTTTCAACATCAGGTTAACAGGAATTACAGGCCTAAAGCTCGGCTTGGGCCTGAAGGGCAGAGGAAACGCCCTCGTAGAGAATGGGAAGAAGAGGAATGACCCCACAGATAAGGCTGAGCTCTGGAGATGTGTGTGGGATGTTAGGTCTAGAGATGTTCATAGCTCATGAGATGCTTACAGGTATAAAGAAAACAGTTTGTGAAATATAAGCACAGAGGAGACAGGGAGACAGGTAATATCAGGAGCCAGTGCAGGGAAAACCCCATTACATTTATAACAAGAAACAGAAAAAAAAGCACACACAAAAAAAAAAAAGAACCACCATAACCCACCTGAAATTACACCCACTCCTGTTTGTGTACAACACGTGTCTTATAGGGACAATAGCATGTGTGTTTGTGTGTGTGGCTCACTCTGCTTGCGTGTGTGTGGCCATTTTCCATGTTCTTAAGAAAAAGCAAAGTTGTGTTAAGATTTCCACACTCTCAAATTGCTTGTGTCTCTCTAAAAAAGCAAGTGGGAAGCAGGTGGGTTAACGTGTCAACAGTTTGAAATTACAGTCCCGTCAACGGAAAGATTCAACAGATCATCGCTGTGGGTGAATCACAAATGAATCATTGTGTTTAAAGACAAGGAGATTACTGGTAAATATCTCTTCAGGGGAAAAGGAAGTACAGTTACATGTCATTTACAAAGTAGGATTTATCTGCTCTGCTTGTTTTGGCAGCATGGCCGCACCCAACACACACTGAAACATATGGTCAAATGGCTCAGTGGCCCCCATGAGCAGAGACACTTGAAAAACATACAAGCCTACATATGTCACTCTCCCAATGGCTTTTTGTGGCACTAGGTGAATTATTCATGCTCCCACAGTAGAAGGAAGGAATTGCCACGTAGGGTGCGACTTCCAAGTCCTGCGTTTGACACACACACGTTTATGTATCTCTCTCTCTGCCTCTCTCTCTCTCTCTCTCTGTCTCTATATATATATAGATAGATTTCAACAAAAACTAGCGTGCCGACAGTGAATCAGCAGTCTTCACAACCACACAAGCCTTGGGCTGGGTTGCTTTTGTGTTCTGCCAGTGCTTACATTAGCTTGAGAAAAGCTCAAGCTGCTCTAAATATTCTCCTTAACGCCATCCATCTTGGTGCGGAACTGAATGGACGCATTCCAGGAACTGGACCACTGGCAAAGATCAACTTTGTGTGGAGGTTGTGTGAGATCTTGTTTCCTGACAATCTTCACTTAAATGTGATTAAAAAAAACAAAACAAAAACAAAACTAAATTCTTAAACCGAAGGCAAGGTAAATTATGTTTTGGGGTGATTTTTCTCTAAACATTTGTCCACTCTTGTTGTGGAGAAATCACAGATTTTGCCTCAAATTAGCAACAAGCTGTTTTTGGTCACCCATGGCTGCTCTTTTAATGCTGCCTTGGGTCCACAAAGACAGATCATCTGTCACTCGCTTAATTTAATCATCAGTCTTCATTTAATTATTCAATATAATATGTAAATTGGATCTACAATCTGCAACAAATGCTAATTTTGTACATCATAATAATTAAATTGGATAGGAGCAGAGCGGAGAGCTTAAGTGCCATAGACTGGAGAAGGAACCTTTAATTAGGAGTAAAAAAAATCTGGCAAATTAAAATCAGTATTCAGCCAATAAATTGTTGTGATAGGGGTTGGCTGCAACTGTGTGGACTTAAATGACATATCAGAGGTTTGAAAGTGAAGCTGTGGCTGCTGCCTGTGTGGGTCAGGCTTAACGTAATCAAAGCCCAGCCAACTGTAGCATGGCTAATCAGGGGCCCGGTAGACGGGCCATGCATGACAGCCAATTACACAGCAGCCAGGTCTGCTCCATCACATCCTGCTCACTTCAATAGAGCCCCCTAAGTAGTTGTAACACAGGGGCCAGCACGAAGCCCTGCTTTACCAGGAAGGAACAATGGGTTACTCTGTGGGACAATGGACGACACACACACACCAAGAGCAGGAAGGTGCCAGGGAATGAATCTTTAAACAGGTGCTCTTTGTTACAATTACTAAACTACACCCTTTTTCTGAGAAATAATACATGAGCAGGACAAAAGTAAGATGATATTAGCCAGTCTTGTTAACTGAACACGCAGCTTTTCATAATGGAAAGCATTAAAGGCAACATGTGCTGTAACAATTAAACAATTAGTAGATTGACACAACATTAAATTACAACTATTGTAGAAATCGATTCACGGTGCTAAGTAGAGCTGAAACAAACAGATTAACTGACCCCCTCAATTAAATTCTCTTTGACAGAAAATTGATACGCAGTTAATTACAGCAGATTACTCTTTTCAGTTATTTTTCCAAGCAAAATAGCTAAACACTGCCTGATTCCAGCTCTGCAAATAGTGATAGGGATTTGACGCTTTTCTTAGCTATGAATAACAATAATATGAATACATTTGGGGTTTTTTTTATGTTAATCAGATAAAACACACAATTTGTAGATATCAACTAGAGATATTGAAAATGAAATGGTATGTGCAGCATCATTTCAAAATGCTGGAGCAATTTATAGAGTAAAACCTGATTTGAATCTGATTATTCTTTTGTTTTTTTGCCTTTATAATTTATGTTCATGTTTTAAATCTATTTTTCCTTACAAAGACAGTAATTTATCATTACTTTTGGCATTGATCAATTGAAATGAAATGAAACTAGTGGCCCTCCTTGTAATAGAAACAATTTCAAGTTAGCTTAAATTATAACAAAATATGTATTGAATTGTTATAATAATACAGTATGAATTGTTAGACTAAAAACATTTGAAAAAGTAATACGTTTTTGTGCAGTTTGAGGCTGGATTACCTGGTTGTCTGGGTGGTTAACGGTGAAGTATCCTACACAGATGATGACTTCATGCAGCAGCTCTTCAGAGGAATGCTGGGAGCAGTACCAGAGCAGGGAGCTGACGATGTGTCGGAAAGCTAGAGACAGGCCCTCAGCTCCTAGAACAGCCTGGCAAGTCAGAGACAAAGCATGTTAGTGTGTACTACAGCACAATAACCATAAATCGTCCACAATTGTGATTCCAAAGAGCTCAACACATTAACAATGCAAAGTAATAAAAGCTTATTTAAACATATGAGCTGTTGGTGGGAACATACATGGTGTAAGAGTATAAGCAACTCAAGCTGGGGTCCCACCATAAAACACCCCAATACAGCTCAGAAATGAGATGCAAGGAGCAGCTCACAGACAGTATTTATTAAACATGTCAGTGTGACAGAGCACCATAAGATCAATACAATTTACTGGACATTTGGGTGTGTTAGGATTGTAACATCCATAAACACAAAACCTGAAAAGGATCAACATGTATGCAGACAACATATTACACTCAGTGAACCATGTAAGCTGATTAAATTTTTTTATGAAAAATAAATTATCTAGATAACAGAAAATCATGTCACAGTTCGAAAAGGCAAACAGGAAAACCACTAAGCAAAGAAGGAAAACATCATTTCTGGTTTGAATGTGAACTTGTGTTCCCTTTGTTGCAGCATATTCTGCCAACATGCAACCACAGCAAAACCAAGTTATTTATATTGCAAAGGACTCTATTGCAATTCCCCTCTAAACATATTATTAGGAGCTGATGTGGCAGAGGAGTGAATTAACAGCCTGAATTCTGATCATCCATCCAGTAAAATATGTATCAGTCTGTGCTGTGAGGTAATGTGAAACACAAGGTGATTACAACTCCAGGCCAAAAAAAGAAACATTATTTAAAATGTTCATAAAACTCCGGCACTGAAATGCTTTCATTTCCAGCTGTTTTGAGTTGCTGGACTGTTGCAGGTCAGTGAGAGGAAGCTGCTTCAAAGTAATTACTGCGAGACATTAAAATAATTAACGCTTACTCTCGTGCCTTTCCGTCTACACGGTGACTTAGCACAGTGAAGCTGTCGCCCTCTCCTCCTCAGGGCGGGTAATGTACGGCCCCGCATACAGTGCTAATCACTGGCGCTCCGTCCTAACGACTGGCCGACCGTGCTTTGTTCAACCCCAACTACTGACCTGGGGTCAAAGGGTACCTGTGTTTATGTGCACAGGTCAGCTTTGTCCTGAGGAGAATAACTCCTCTTCTAATGGCTCTTAACAAAGGAACCTGCATCAAATTGATCATGTATACAATTTTGTTAAATCCAAGAAGGATCATTTTTCTTTATGACAAGACAGAATTCGTTCTTTTTTGCTCTTTTTGACCATTTATTCAAACTCCAGTTACTGAGAATGGGAATAGAGAAAATATACTCAAATAAAGATCAGATGCAGAACCATAAAGAAAAACAAAAAAATACTGTACGCCTAACCATCTGCCATCAATGCACAATCTGCTGGATCAAATGATGTTTTTTTTCTCATTTGAGGCAAGTGTGAAACAGAATATATTTTGGATTTATTATGAATACCTGGAAGGCGGATAGGTCAAGCAGGGCAAAACTGTTGAGGAAGCGGATGCCTTGCAAAGCCACCTGGATGACCCCGGGGCTGTAGGGTTCCTGACTCTGGGAAGCAGACTCTGGTAAGAAACTGTGCAGCAGGATACAATACAGGGTATGCACCACTCCCACCAGGTCTGTAGACTGCAATAAGGCCGTCAATCCAGTCGGATCCTGACGTTTATTGTCAAATATACTGGGAGCACTGGAGAGTAAGAGAGGAGACAAGCATGGTCAGCAAAACCAGAAAAGTGAAAAAGTTTTTCAAGAAAACACCCACGTGACACCAGGAAACACTCCATGGCATTAGTGTCTTTATTTTCTGCCGTTAAGCAAAAAAAAAGAAAAAAGAAAAAAAAAAAGAAAGATAAAAGACAAAACCAAAATGAAAGTCAGACTGTTATTTCTCTAAAGGCTGAGGACACAAATAACAGTCTGAACCTCAGCAACTTGTAGATTTATTCATCAGACAAGAGCTTAGAGATAACTTTCCCTTCAGATAAGATGCACTACCCTGTTAGCGCTGCTGCATTACCTGGCTTAGCTGACTGATGCGAGTGGAAGAACACCAAGTTTGAAATCTGTTGCATATTGACATGTTGGATGACAGCTGCTGCTAAGTTCATCTTCTGAACTTCACATGCCTCTCTTTTATTTATGGAGCAACCTTTTTTTTTTCTTTGCGTGCAAGGAACTTCCAATATCTTTCACTTAACTGGTAAAAGTCACTGCCAGTTTGGTTGCAGCTGAAAAAGCGGGACCATCATGACTGACTCCCACTCCCACTGCAGTAAACATAATAATCCCGTGATGAGAAGTTCAGGGCAGTAACTCAAAGATGGCAGATAATGATTGATGCCTGACAAGGTGCTGAGTGCTCCAGCACATTTAATTAAATCCCAAGTAAGGTTTTGATTTAAGGTGATATGTTTGTTTGACTGCTACAAGATGCCACTCTGCTAAAAGGGATAAAAACATCATCCTTTCATTGTACATTGATTGACTGAAAAAAAAATTTTGAACATGAAAAGAAAAATAAAACAACACAAAAGATAAGCAACAACAGACAAATAAAGCTCAACATGTGTATAAAAAGGAGTGGGATGAAGTCAAGACTTTCTCTGTACAATAACTTACATATTTATATTTATCCAAAAACCCAAAAATACTACTACTAATTATGCAAATCATAATAATGATAATAAAAATAAAAATAATAATAAACATACTTTACACCACATTTACACCTTTAAGTATATACAACTGCATTTATAGAAACGAAGAAGACAATATAACCAACAATAACAAAACACAACATAGACAGAAAAGGCCACAGTAACACTGAACATTAAAAGATGAAGAAATAGAAAATCATGGACACCCTCCTGTTAACACCTCTACATCACATCTAACAACAAAAGTCAGGATTATGCTTGTTGTTAAGAGAAGGTACAGTTTGGAGTAAAGGCTCCTAGATCTAACCAGTGCGTCTGGCATCGGGATAGGAGATTTAAACATATTTGTGATTTTAGTTTTTAAGTTTTTAAAATTGAATTTGTCATGCTAGGAGCTTCAAAGGACAGACCTTTAGGTGGTGAATCAAATCTGGAAAAAATTTGAAATACACCAGAAAAAAATTAAATATTCTCGAGTGGCTGCAGGGTGATGTGAGCACACACACTCACCAACAAAAAATAAAGTAACTGAAACACCACAGAAAACATAAGTAAATAAGTCGTAATGCGGGAGAGTCCAGTGGAAACCCTGGGCTAGTACAGACAGACAATTTAAGACTAGTGCAGCAGCAGCAGCACCAGCTATGATTTGCAGCCATGTAGAACGGAGGGCGTGTGACCTCTGGATGGAAGCTGCAGTGCATGCTGATACTTGATGTTAGCCAACAGGCACTGCGTGAAATATGCTGCTAGGCAAGAACATAGCCTCCTAATGCCATTATAATCCCCTGACACAGCAACTGGCATCGCCAAAATATTCTACAAGCCCATTGAGCATTCTTATATATGACACACAGAGTATCTTGGCAGAACATAGCCCGCGGACTGCGATATTGACCAGAACACTGCTCTCGCTAAACCTGCGAGATCAGACCATGTTGTCTCACAGATATTCATGCTGGTATGAAGCAGTAGGTCATTGATACTGAAGTGCTCTGCAGCTGGTAAGATAATAGCTAGCTAGTAGTAACCCTAGTACAGTACGGAAAACTGACCGAGGAATAACAGCGAAGATGATAGGGCTCAATCTCTGACTAGGAACTCGCAACATCAAAGAATATCTCAGCTTGCTACCATGGTCAACATTTATTTTTCTTTTAAGTGAGGAATTGTGGTGCTGATGTCCCTCAGTGTGTCTGTGTGCTTAGCCTCTGTCAGCGGCGCCACTGAACCTCCCTCAGTGGAGGTCACCGTAGCACACGTGGGTGGGCTCCCCCCACGCTGCAGGCTAAGGTTTATGGTGAGTGACAGAGCACTGGGTCAAGTAGATACCTATCTCTATCTGCAGTAACGACAGCTTAGCCAGCGAGCTGGCTGGAGGAAACGACCTGCTGGCTGATTGCAGAGGAACCAGGAGTCTTTGTTTGAGGAACCGCGAGTCTGTCTTTGGGGATCCTCGTGACATTAAAAGAACTAACAGCAAGTGAGTCTCTGTCATTAAATGCAAAGAGAGATGTTTCTGGGGTGTCAAGAGATCACAGAGATGTTGAAGGTGTGTAATAGAGACGTTCTTACCGTCCGGTTACGACAAAGCACAGCTTACACATGCTGTGCAGGAGAGCCGAGGCTTGCTGGAGGAAAGCAGACATCTTGGGGTGCTCGTCTACAGGAGCTTGGACGGAGAGGAAGCACCCATACAACTTGTCGATCAGACCCATGTTTACTACGTAGCTGCAAGAAAAACACAAGAAGAGAAAAAGAACACGCAGCGGTTAATCATTTTACTTGTAAACGTTGAAACCAATTTACCACGGGTGACTTCCTTCGTAAAGAGCTCATCTCACAGAGGCGGACAAAGGCCTTTACTGTGCATACTTCCACAACACTACAGCTGAAAGCAGACACCTCACCTAAGCCTTCCACTCCCTGCTATTACTGTGATATCTTCAATTTGTCTTTGCCAATGACAGGTCTCATGATCATGTTCCCTGTACTCTTTCAGCCACAAATCACTGCTAATAGTGTCATTAGAGGGCTGTTGTGGCCCTTGTGCCAGCCCAACTCTGGGCCCTTGACACTCCGCTTGACCTGGGGCCATCTTCCCACAGCTCCAGCATGCCTGCGCCTTCAGGCTCAGCTCAGGCACCAAAAGCCTATGAAAACTTGGCAAGTGCTGGAGCTGCCAATCAAGGCTTTCAAGTCATTGATATGGTCACTGTGAAGCCAGTGCTGCTCATCTTACCACTGTCTCCTTGCTTCTCTCACATACCCCTTTTTTCAAAAACTGTCTGTCACTCAATCAGAGTCTCTCAAAACAGGTTATTATGACCATTTCCAACCGCCACTGCAGGTCACCTGACACTTGAACCGAGTCCCATTGTTTTGACTTGATCCTCTTCCACAGCTTTACTTAGGTTGAAAGGATCAGTCCGCACACTTAGCGATCTGTTAAAGGTTGCTCTCTGTTTGACAATCAGCTCGGTGGTCGAACTCAGCCCTTCGGGTCTCAACATTTTGAGCACGGATTGAAAACAGTAATGACGATGATAGGCGACTAAAAGCACTGAAAGCCAAACTGAGAAACTGGTAATGAGAGGAGAGGAAATGGTGAACTCCTTTCTATGTGATATATGGGTCGGTATAATGGGAGAGTGTTGCAAAAGCTAAAACTGTTTTGATCTTTTGTCCTTCCTCACAAGCATATACATTATACAAGGCAGTTGAGGTAAATCTTGAGCTCGTACTTGGGATTACCAGTCTGACGATACCATTTTTCTCAGGCCCTCCCCTGTCTCCAGGGTTACGACTGGGTCAGTGGATGAGAGTGGTGGGCCTGTGCAGCTGCTCCGTCCAGATGAATCATGGCTTGTGGGAGGGATGGTGGAAAGACTGCACTCTTCCACAGGGCTTCATCAAGCTGGGCCTGCCTTTCCTCACAGCCCACATTTCTCCAACACAGCACCGACTCCTACAGCCCAGACCCACAAGGCTAGCTCAAACACCAGGTTCAAGGGGACCTTTCAAAGCTTTGGAAGT
>OMNW01034876.1:4509-15032 GCA_900303245.1 Selene dorsalis | reverse complement strand
TTTACTTGAAATGTGGCACTGAATGTGTGGAAAAAGTATAAGCTGGACGGATGCCAGAATACACCGTCATTCTCACACAACTCTCATTCTAACAAGACACCAGTTGGACCATTTCCAAGAGATTTGACACTTTGTCAGCCTATTCTTTACATAAGGCACACTGTTGAGGAAATCAGAGGTTGACCAACTCTCAACCCAGTGAAGAGGAGTGGAGGAGGGATGTACTAGAGGAGGTAAAAAGGTCATGATGAGAAAAAGAGGTGCCATGTAGGAGGAGGAGGAGGAGAAGCAGTGTGCGGGAAACACCGAGCAGGGGAAGGAAAATACCTGATTAGGTCTTGTGTGCGAGTGTTGAAGGACTCGGTGGCAGGTTTGACCTTGGCATCTGGGGACGAAATCCACGTGTTTTCGCCTTGTCCAGACTCTGAGATATGCGGCCACAGGGACCCCAGGATGGTAGCAATGGTCTGCAGCAGGCCTGTAGTCAAACCCTCAAAGACTTGTTTGTTCACACTGCGCCCAAAAATGGACTTATCCTCATCTGGGACATACAGCTGCAAGAATACACAACAGAAGACAACAGAACAACCAATTAAAAAAACACTTGATCAGCAGAAATCTGTCATCATCCAAATGCAGTTAGGCAAAATATCTAGAGTGCCGAGAGATAAACAAAAACAGGGCATTTTAGCCTCCAGCATGTACATTAAAAACCATTCAATTAATGCAGAGGCTTACGTTAAATACCCTGTGACATCGTTGCTACATTAAACAGCTTAGTGCCTTCATTACTCAACAGCTTTAGGCCACAAATTAGCAGGATGTATGGGGTATTTAATGGCTACAATAATGGCATCTAGTGGGGGTATTTCTTAGCCACACAAACAGGTGTAAACAGTTAAAGATGGAATATGAATAAAGTCCATTCTGACAAGACGAAGGCTTAAACGACAATAATGCAGAAAAAAGTAGACAGTGCTTTTAGATGACCATTTTCCTTGGTCACATTTCAAGTTAAACCTAATGAAACACACAAGCATAAGTCCATGTTTAAAATATAGTGCTGCTGTTAGACATGGAGAACGTTGTAAAGGTAGAACCTCCTCATTTGGTCTAATGGTTGGAGTGAATGCTGACAGCATAGGTAAATCCACCGACATTCTCCACAAATCTAATTAAAAGGGGACATGCTCACATGGCAGCACTACCCCCACTGCCTCGCTTGCTATTGCTCGTGGACACGCACACCAGGACATAGAAATACACGTGTTTAAGTTAACAGATGTGAATTAAATCACAACTTATCAAAGAGGGGTGTGTAGCAGTGTGGATAATTGTTGAGCCCAAATCCTAATCTGCATTGAACACATGGAGAACAGTTAGTTTGTCTCCTGCAGTGTTGTTGGATATGTCAGTCAGCAGAGCAGCTGCTCAGATATGTTTTATATAAACTGAAACATACAGCCGAACCTCTCCCTGTGTGCCCTAAGGAAATATGACTGCTTTGGATTGGAACTCGGCACTGGAGAAAGGAAGCCCCAGTAGAGTTCATGCATGTACCACAACCCTGCCTGTGCCTTGTCCTGTCTGTGTTGTGAGTGTAGGCGGCCCCAGCAATCCGCCACCGTTAGATGTTTGGAGTGGGCTGATGTTTACAGTCCTCCTTACAGAGTGCTGAAGGATATGGGCTGACATGTCGCCGCAGTGCAGCCTGCCTGCTTGACTGACTGTGCTCTCACATTCCCTAAGTCAGGAGGCATCTGTGGAGAGGGTTGGGCAACGGTTTGTTACTTGCTGGCTGGTGCTTTGGTCTGTCTTTCATTAACACTGTGGCAGGAACATGCAACAGGCAGGGCTTTCTCTGTGGTCAAAATACTGTTACCAACAGATAAATGTAAAGAAAACAAGGAAGTGTTAATAAATGTATGTGTTAGAAACACTGTTCATCTGGTCAAACCTTGGTGAACTGTATGTAAACACAGTCAGCATCTTCTCTACATTTACAGGATTTTGCTGCTGGCACAAACTATCTGCAAATATATTGACTCGTTGCATTATTATGAAATGTTTTGTTTGTAATGGCAAATTATGTCATGTGCTCAAGTGCATGGACTTACTGTTAGTTGATGCAGCAGCAGGTCCATGAGAAGCGCTATCTTGTTGCTAAACAGCACATAGGAGCAGTTGAGGGGGCAACAGGAACACGCCAGGTAGTAGGTGTTTACAGCAGCACAGAGAGATCTAACACAGAAAGATGACAAATCATTATTAATCACAAAGTGTGCTGACATTACCCTCGCAATTCATTACAGTAACACTACAACTGGGATGTAAATGTCTAGCCCTGGGCACTGACACGACTATCTGCAGTCATCAGGAAACCAAACACACTCTTCTGTATTTGTGGTTCCTTAAGGGTGTAGTTTGTCTTCACGAGTCAAAAGCGTATCTCACTGACAGCGCCGAGTAAGGAAGCCGATTTGGGGAATAAAACACTCATATCAGCTACTTATGTGGAGACTCCCCTCACTAGAGCCACCTTCAGAGAAGCTGAACGCAATCTCAGTCCCATCTTGGCTGAGATGGTGCAGCATTTCCGCTGGAGAGATAAAACTATTCCTCTCAGCAGCTCCTCACAAGCCGCCAGGCAGCCCCAGGCAGCAGCCAGTGCTGAGCCAGCCAGCGTGCCTCTGTATTATGTCTGCCCTAAAACGAGTCCCAGAGAAGATTAATGCTTCAGATAACTGACCAATCGTTCTGCTGTGACTGCTACTCCCCCTCGCCCCTGTTTCATCAGTTAATATTTTCTGACAACTGTATATTTTAGCCATTGGCGGAATGGCGTGTCCTATCTGCTCGCTGGAAGAATGGAATCTGCCTCTCCAGTGCCTAAAGTAGGCCATGTTTATTTCAACTGGTAAACATTTTGATATCTACTGAAACCTTCACATCTGCTGTGCGTTTTCGGTCAAACCACGGCTGGCATAGTAAAGGAAAATAGATTAGACTGAGGCAGACCCAAGTCTGTCAATAAGTTCCTCTATTCTTTGCTTCGCATTTGCGAGTAGGCAGATCGGCCGTTTTGCCGTGTCATTATTGACATTGCAGCGTAAAGCTGTCAGACATGGAATGTGGCGTTAATGTGAGAGGCACTATATTTTTGAACTATTGGATAGTGACCAAATCTGACATCAAAGCTCACTTACATCCACCTAAAAAAAAGAGGAAGAAGAAAAAAAAAAATCATAAAATGAGCTTTCTCGCAAAATGCTGCAGTCCTGTGTGCCAGCTATATTGACAGTAATTCCATTAAAGTATAAAGATGGTGGAAAAAGTCGGGTCATAATGGTTAAGTGCCCTGATACAACAGCCCGTGTGGAGCACGAGGTGAGGTTACATGAGATCTCAATCAAACTATACGCTTGTGTGCAGCCATGCAGCATCAGGACTCTGATTCCCTAGCGAACATGAGATTTAGATTGGCTTCTATGCAAATACCAAATTGACAACTCAAATACCTGTTCTCAAATACAGATGTATAATTATGTGCTTCACACATCTTATGAAATTCAAGCTGTGGTAGCTGGAATGTACAGTTGTACATTCCTCCAAAGGACAAGACTAACTTTAGGTGTGTTCAGTCACTATTTTTGGCATTTATGATCATGCCTCTGTTGAACACATAACAGAAAGGATACCGTATCAGACTAATTGATGAGGCAGGGACTGACCTCTTTAGTGTCAGAGCTGGCGTTTTGGTCAGTGGAAGCAGTCAGATTTTAAATACGATAACTTAGATTTAGTTTCTAATTGTTTCGTGTATTTTATTACATAAAAACTGTGGTGATGTCATCACTGCTTTAAGAGCAGTTTCAATCATGTGGGATTTAATTGTTGATTCAAAAAGAAACAAAGAACTTTGAACTTCTCTTATTCTTCTCTTATAGATCTTACAAAAGATTTCTATCAGCGGACTGGAGAGGCAATGCAAAGTCGTTGTTGATGGCTGTTGTTGAAGGTTCATTAAACCACTCTTGGGTTTGTTTAACTCAACGGGGACATTAGCATGTGAAAATGTGTGGTAAATTGCTCAGTCGCTCAGTGGTTAACATGCAAATTATTTGGTCACAATTATTTAATTTCAGCCCATTTCCTTTTCCTAAAAAAAATAACCCAAATTAAAATCTTTTGAAAAATTGCACCTAGTCCTTTCAAACAGAGACGACCTAACGACAATAACAGTGCAATTATGATTTCTGTCTGGTGTCCTTGGATACAGACATATTCACCATGAATTAAAATTTTATCATCAAGATTTGTGACATTTTTATCAAAATTATAAAATAGTGAGAAACATTTAACAGTCATTGAGTCTAAGGTGAAATCATGTTTAACACTTGTTCAACCTTTCAAATGTTGTTTATATATGTTTGGCATGTGGGTACAGCTCCCAGGTTAAAGTATATTTGACTGTGGCTATGCTGTAACCTGTGTTCATGTTTGTTTCCATTATGTGGCTGTAGCAAAATAGTTTTCCTTTTTTTGTCTCTTCTATTTGGAAACTATATACTAAACTATAATGGATATATCACGATTTAAAGCTTAAGACTCACAGTGTATAACAGGATAAACAAGGCAAAGTAAATGTTTGATTTCAAATGTAATTCTAGGCATGCCTGTAGCCACCCTGACCTGATTAGCATATTCTGATTAAATCACTTTACTCCTGGCAGCTCAGCTCTGGCCTGCTGGCTACACAATTGACTCACTCAACTGCTCATGTAATGAGCATGCAATTGCTTTGTAACACAACTAATCAGGCTTGTCTTTGGTCATCTCTGAACAAATGAGGGTCCTGTCAGAGACTATGTTTGAGTTATGCCCTTACATCAGCTTGTACAATGAACCATCACAGTGATCTGTCTTTGGTTTCCTCCCACCTAATTGAGCTTGATGAGCATGACACCTGATAGTACGCCCTCTCTGGGAATCTCGCTATCTCAACACCCCTCAATAAGAGCCCGAGCCAAAGATTTTGTGGAACAATTTGGTGAAGTGCCACGCCAGCCTGTCTCATGTTGCACAAAAACTTTGCAGGGACTGATGTGTCCCACTCTGTCTAAGCCGGCAACATTCCTCCACCTACACCATTGTGGGGTTCCTCATTATATTACACAGACGGCACTTTACATGGTCCCAGCTACTAAATATTGCCACCCACCTAGTGCACTGTCACATTGTTGGTGTGAAATTAGATGCAAAAAATTACTGTCACAACTTTTAACTGATGCACAAAACAGTGGCAAGTTGGCAACTGATGCTGATAAAAAGGGAAAAAGAAAGAAAGTAAGGGGCAAATTATGAGCGATTTAATCTGTGCAACTACACTAAAAACAGCTTGACCTCACACAGCTACTATTTTACCCACACGGCTATTCACATGCATAGAGAAATGAGGCCAAGAGGTATAAAGATGGAGCACACCTGATCCTGTTTCGCCACCCTACAGCCCTCTAGGTCTCTGCCTGGGTGGCCAACAGGCCTACACATGATAAGGTAGAGGCTTGGGGGGGGAGTTGGGAACACAAGTGACCTTTACATTTAAACTTCTTACACTAAAACATGAATTATTTTTTCTGCAAGTCTGATAAATAAGGAGGGGAAAAGAAAGAGCTAAATAGGAAGCCAGACTTCATTGGCTTAAGTATAAATAAGAAGTAACCATAAACAAGATTTGCCTCACAGAGAGATGAACGGTTATGGATTTTGTCTCTCTTTCAACATAAGGTAATCTATCATAGTGAAAAGCTGACTTTCAATTCAGTAGACAACAGGACAACAAACATTTAAAAGGCTCTTTATGCTTTTTGTCACTGCCTTGAGTTATCAGCTGAGATCTGTTCTCCTCAACCAGAGTCTCACATTTCTCGCCCTCTGTGTGTGTTTCCTATGTGCACAGTCAAGCCTGACTGGAGCAACGCTGCAGAAATCTAACCAACTTCCAGATCAGGTTAAGTTCCTGCCTCTTAAACAGGGTAAATTTGTGTTCAGGGGTAGAAAAAGAATCCTAAGCCAAAATAAAAGGTGAGGAGCAAATCCATTTCCTTGTGCTGTCAAACAATCCCTTCATTCACTGCTATCTAAATGACATTTAATTTGATTCTGCTGTTGATCTCTCCGATACCCTGAGTGCTTCCAAGACATCTACTCTGGCTGTTGTGCCACACTGGCCAGGTATGAAGGGGGAGAAATCTGATGAGCCGTCACACAGCATCATGCACAAGAGCATGAGTGCGTACATTCACACACTCGGACTCACACATACACACACCTTCAAATGGTGGAAAACATCCTGAAATAAAACCACAGGTAGCAGCTCTGATTTCACAGGATACACCAGGTCATGTGAGACAGAGGTGGAAATACAAATTGGGTTAACACGTAGTGGTGAAGGACTCCTAAACCTTTCTCTGGAGATCACTCCTTTACGGTTCCCTTGCATCTCTGCCTTTCTTTTTAAAAGCAATGAAAATTGTCAACGTACAACTAAAACATTACAATATAACCTTCTGAATTACAGTCTGGCATCCCAAACATCATAGACAAGTGCCTATGCTTGTTAGATTTTAAAAGCTGTGTAGAGGCAGACGGAGCTTTGTGCCGACACCGTTCTTCCTCTCTTCTCTCCAGTGACCCCTATTGGAAGACAGAAGCCACTAGCTAAAAAAAAAAGAGAGATTCTTGTCATCTTTGACACTTGTTTTGGGTTGAAAGAAAACGCAGTTTCTCCAATCCACATCAAGTATTGAAGCCAAGGCAGTTGCACATTCTATGTGGTTTTTACTAGTTAAAAAAAAAAAAAAAAAGACAACCTCAACTAAGAAATGATTTCCAGTACAACATGCATAATACGATATTGATACTAATAGATACTGAATAGTGGGTATGATTTGTTCCTCACATGGTGCAATCCTACAAAATATAGATATATTGCAATTACTAAGTTTGATTTCATATTAGCTGATTGACCAGCGGAAACTATTTGTTGGCTGCCCAGTTAGTCAATTTACACAAAATGAATCAGCAAAACATTTTTGTTATTTAAAAAAAAAATCAATTCATTATTTAAAATCAATGTAAAATTAATTCCCCTTGTGAAAAACTAGATATAACATTTGGGATGTTGTTTTGAGATTATATCTCTCCAGCTGAACTTAATGACAGTGGCTGCAGAAACTCTGATCAAGACATTCCAGTGACCACAGGGTTACACCAGGACATTAGCGGAGCTTCGTAGAGGAATTAGCTCATTAATGTAATGGTAACAAGATGGAATCAGCCTCCCTGGGGAGAGATATGGCAGGAGCATCTCCGCAGCTGCCTTTTTTTTGTAAATCACTCTGCTTATCTGGAAGGAGGAGGTGATCAATACGGCAGCATCACTGTAAACAGATAATGTAGCGCACTCTGGGGTGAGCGTCTGTATAGCAGCCCATTAGGCCAACCAGCCATCCAGATGACGGATAGTGATAAGTAGACAGCTGGGCTGCGTCCTTGTGTTGCACCTCGTCACCAGCTATGGACTCCACTGACCTGACTGAGCTGCATCACAAGCTTTAAGAGTGACCTCTCTCCTGGTCAAGAAAGCACAGTGACTGTTGTTTTTCTAGAGGGTGCAAAAGAAAGATGGGGTTTGTCAAAAGATCCTACATCATACCAGTAGTGAGTTTCTATTGTTGCACCACAGAGAGCATCCTAACACGCTGCATGCCTGTGTGGTAAAGCAGCTGTGAGAAAAGCACTTCAAAGGGTCATCTTCAGCTCATAGAAGAAAACTGGGATACAGATCTTAAACCCTGGAGGACATTAACAGCCCACACTGCCTCAGAAAAGCTTTTTCCTCAGAGCTGTAACTCCTCTGAATCAGTCCATCAAGTACCCTCCATAATCTGTATGATTGCCACTGTAATTGTCTCACACAACTGAAATCACATACACACACTGCGCTACTACCAAATAAGCTATACAGCACACAGGGGTCCACTTGCATCCGTTCAGTGTTACTGTATCTATGACATAGCGACAGCTGCTGTTTTAATAATCTTACAACATTCACCCATATTGTGCATATTGTGCCTTTTAAAAAAGAGCTCATCACATTTTTGATACTGCATTGCAGCCCTGAGCTGTGTAACAACTTACTACTGCTGAACAATTTTTATACTGTTAGACACCATTTATAGTGTGCATACTGCTTGTACTGTTTGGCATGTAAATGATACCTTTCCTTACTCTATTGGTTCTGTTTCTGCATTGCACATCCAGCCAGTTGAGCTACTTACTACTTACTGCTGGATATGGGCCACACAGTATTTGTTACTTTGCAACTCTGTTGAACTTTGTTATTGTCTTTTTACCTTATTTATTGTTTTTCACAGCACTAATTACATGAGTACACAAGTTGCAAACCCCCAATGAACCCCCAACCAAACTTGACTTTATTTTATTGTTTCTATTTACACCTTTTACAGCTTTTGTTTATATATTTATTATATATTTTGTTTATAAGTAAATGTTAAATTTATATTAATTTACTGGTGCAGTACAATCTACACTACAAAACATTGCACACAATAAACATAATCCTTGAGATAATGCATATTATGAATGCAAATTAAGTTGAATTGAATTAAATATATATTCTAGAATAACCATTCAGATCTTGAACATACATAAGTGTGTCAGTGTTACTGCGTTAATCCTATGCTGGTGTGAAACTCCACAGGAGATAAACCTGTTTAGCCAAGCCAAACGTATACAAAGAGGATCTTATTCAAGCCCATTCTTTTATAATTATTCATAACCGACTCCAGGGTTGGATTAGACTAGTATGAAGTATAAAAACAGATGCTCCTAATCTTCACCTCCTGTTCTATCACCACAGCATGTCAAGAAGATGTCTTACAAGTCAGGGAGGTATTGTTTGCACTTAAGCTAACACAACGTCATTGTATGGACGTGCCAACAAACTCAGCAAACAAATGCTTTGTACTAGAAGACAGTCTCTCCATTTAAGATAATAACATTTCTTCCAATTCAGAAGTCTGCTTGAAATTCCCTCAGATAACAATGATTGAAGAAGAGAGTACAAAAAAAATCAATATACATGTGATGCCCTGTAAAAGCCTTATAAATATAAGAAGCATTTCTCCATTAGCAGAGTTTCAGAGACCAGTAAATGCTAATGAATGGGAGAGCAAGGCCATTCGAGTCCATTACAGAGTCCCACTTGTGAGTACGGCAGCCTCTTTGAGGTTATCTACTGGCAGGCCATGCAAACGTCAGTCCCACAACTCAAAAATACTCTGCACTCTAAATGATAGATGGGACACATGTGCTTTCTGTGTTTCCAGAGAAAAGAATGAACATAAATTGATTACAGAAATGGAGAAATGCTTTCCATTTCTAGAAGGGCAGAGCTGTTACTCATTAATGCATTTACAGAGTATTTATTGGGATGAACCCACTACAAACAGTGAGTCACTTTATGCAACTGCATAAACAATTACAAATTGGGAATAAAGCAATGTGTTTTCAGTGAGGTCAGTAAAAGGATACATTCAAAGACAAGTCAGACAGAAGACACAGTGCAACAGCTGTCTGCTGCTTTATGATTAGATGGCAGTTTGGATTGTTCAGAAGTGTTTCTGTGGCTCAGATATTATGCTATATTGTACTCATGTCTGTATCATAAATGCAAAAAAAATAAATTCACCGTTCACGTCATTTTTATTCTTCTAACACTAAGACTGATATTTATACCCAAAAACGAAACAGACTTTGGGATAAATTTGATATAAGATATTATATAAGATACGAGATATTCTTTGTCACATTAGGGGACACAGCAAGACGCCTTAGTCCATCTCTGTTTCATTTGATTTTTGTTGAGATCTTGTGAAAACTATTTATATGTGGAAAACACCAGCTAATAAAACAGCTCATTTTCAGTTTTTCAATTCATTTTAATGCAATGGTTATTTCATAATTTGAAATGTATTTAAATTTAATCTACAAACTATTTAACCCATAAACTATATTCATTCCTTCAGTTAATCTGAAAAATCAAAAATATCAAAAATCAGCTTTCACTAATCTCTGTGATTAAAAAAAAAAAAGCACAAAGACAACTGAAAAAAATAAACCTATCCATCAGTGAGTTTTCATTAGATAACCACTGTGGAAAATGAAGAAAATATATTGCAACTGTACCTTGTGTTACTTTGGGGGAAGGTAGCAAAAAGAAAAGACCATACCTGCATTCATTCAACACAACAACACTCACCTATGCCTAACATTAACAACAACAACATCAACAACATCAACAACAACAACAACAACAACAACTACAACAACAACAACAACAACAACAACAACAACAACAACAACAACAACAACAACAACACAGCAAGTGGTCAGCATCTCCAAAATCAAATTGCACCAGTCATAAGCTAAAGAGACAG
>OMNW01034875.1:54364-66321 GCA_900303245.1 Selene dorsalis | reverse complement strand
AGGAGGGGTGGGGGGTGGGGCGCAGCAAATATATATTTTGAACAACAGCGGCCAGAGGTGTACTTAATGATTGCCTTGCTCCTCTTAAACCTGACGTCCTTATCACATCTAAGTGTCCTGATCAATACATTTCCTCTCAGGCATTCCTGAAATAGCTCACACATCAACTCTCTCCAAGTAAACCCCTCCGCTACCCCCACCCCCTTCTACTCTCTGTTACAGCACCATCTGTTATTATAGCCTGATCACTGAGTGTCTCTGCCAGTCAGACATCTGAACAAGTCAATATTTGTTCTGATACAAAAGTTATGCTTATTGCTATGCACTTTTAACCTTGATGTTGGAGCATCAGGTCTGATTTGTCGGTTTACTGCTGCATTTAACAGCTGGGGATGTCAATAACAACTGTCGCACTGCGTTCTTGAACAAAGAAAGTCCATACACAATCAAATTATGCCCTGTTATTTGTTTTGTGAGTGTTGGCGTTTTGTATTTTTTTGTATCAATTTGGTATGGTTTCTGGTGGAAAGAGAGCCCAGTCTTACAAAAAGTTAGACTTCGTCTGCATATACATATATTAAAAAACTATCTGTGCCCCAAATTTACAATTTAAAAATTAAGTCCTTAATAAGAAACCACTGTGTTTACACACATGGTATCTGGTTGGATACTGCATGGTACCAGCAGCCAAAATAACAACAGAATGTCTCGGTGCTTGATGTGCATTACTTGTTTGTTTTGGCTTTAACACTGCTATTCCCATGGTCAAAGTGCTGTCCAAGTGCCAGAGGTCATGACCTCTGATGGTGTAGTTTTTGCGACACTGGATGGAGGTGCTAAGCGCTGGCTTTAGCAAAGCACTGGTGGGAGTCTGAACCTGTCTCATGGCCAGACAGTGGAATGTTTTCTTACACTCTTTTAAAAGCACATTTCCAAGCAAATTCATTGGCGGGTTGGGTGACGGGAACAAATAACCATGATGGCTCTCCAGAATCTATAGTTGTGATAAGGAGAAACGAGGCTGCTGCAAATAGAGGAAGGGGCTGCCATCCAGTGAAGGGAAAGATGAAAGAGGGACAGCTGCCCTAGACAGGTCTGGGTTCTTATCGGGCTGGCTGGGTCCTGTGTCACACTATGACTATTATAAGTGGGTTACACGGTGCGGAAAGTTCAAAGTCCTTCCCTCCCTGTTTCCTTCTTATCCTTTGTCTTTATTCTCTCTCACACTTGCATCTGTAAGTGGATAATGCTGTCAAAAATCACTCACTCTCTTTATGAAATGAATGCAACTCAACCACCCTTTTTCTTTTTTCCTCAATCATATCAGTTGTGTTTCCTTGGTAAAGAAAAAGAGGCACTTGTTATTTGACGTACGGACAAGTAAAAGGGAAAAATGCAGCAACTCTGAAGTTCCTCAATTTTTTTTTTCTATTTAGAACTGCAGTCTTTGAAAGGCATTAATGTTGTTTTCCCTTCTGCAGCAAAGTTAGCATGTCAACATGATAGTCTTATTGACATTGAAGATATTTTTACCTTTTGTCCTGACTTCACACTCTTTGGAGGTAGAGCATTCACCAGTGGAGAACAGGTTTCCTTTTTATTGCTGTGACATATAGTCAATACTCAATATAGTTCTTGACACCCCGAGGCACAATAGCAGTCACTTGTGTATAAAGAGTGTCAGCGAGTTATTTTGACCCCCTACTGTAATCATGACCTTTCCAATAACACGACTCCCCCACAGAGTCCCATTCCCTAAAGGCTCTTCCAACTCAGGGCTAAACTGCATTACCCCCAGCCAGCATTCACAGCTCAGCAGCTTCTAAACAAGCTACTGTTGACACACAGTGAAGCACACATACACACATGTATGGGTGCAATGGGCAAGGACAATAAATGCCTCACACGCACGCACACACAGGCACACACATACATGTACATGAACAAGGCTTGCATATTTAGCTCAAGGGAACATAACATGTAACCAGCGATATCATGCATAAATGAAAGGGAAAATGATATGGCATGCATTTCATTCTTTTGTAAGATTGCGTCCCCAGGTCATTGACTAAATAATTAGGCGATTGAAGTGACAGATTAAAGGCAGATTGGAAGTGACTGTGAAAGCAGGATAATGTTTCCCTAATCAGCTTGGTCGGAGAAATGCAGATTGTGAAATTTTCCAGCTACTTCCTTAGAAAAATGCATTTCACTTCTGATTAGGAATGATTAGTGTGTTGGTGGAGGAGGAGGTGGGTCAGGCCCTTATGCTCCTGGGTTCCTGAGGCCAGAGTTAAGAGTGAGAGAGTGAGACAAGAGAAAGCGAGACTGAGAGAGCAAGAGAGGAAGGGAGCAGGGTTGGGGGGCATAGGTGGAGTGCCAGTGAACATACGCAAAGAGCAAAGCCTCAGAGAATGACTGGAAATGATAGAGCTGGAAATAGAGAAAATATAAAAAAAACAATGTCCTCCCAATTCAAAGAGGATGATTTAGGAGTAGATAAGCTTTTGAAAGAAGAGAAGATCACGTAAGAGGAAGCACGGGATTGCTCACAGTCCTGTCCCTTAAGGCAGGAAATAGCAAAGAGAGATCTGCTTATCACAACGTTTCAACTAGTGGATCATTCATTCACCGGACCATGACAAATATGCAAGATTTACACTGGCTACAAAGTCACCAGGTAAACTCTTCCCCTGTTACGCCGAGATAATAGTTTCTGAGCAACAGCATTACAGAAGGTTAAATGCGGAACAGATGTAAAGTATAAAATACAACATGATCAAAGCCAAGGCACTCAAGACAGATACGCCAGCAAATGATGATGAATGACTCTCTGCAGAATTGTAAGCTGCACACAAATGTAGCGAATTGCAAAGGTTGAGGTGGGGGATGGGGGACAGGAGAGGAGAGCGGACACCTGGGAGCAAAAACAGTGTCCAAACTCATCGGGATGATCCTCTGCAGAAGGCCCCAACAATTAAGTTCCTACAGCAAGAATCGCAGTTTGGACAATGTGTAATTGATTTCCCCAAAGGCTCAGAGAGCACCCTTAGTGATCCCTGGGATAGCCTCGTCTGTGAAAGTTTGCTTTTCTCCCAGGCTTGCGGCCACAACTGCATGACATCATCACCTAGCACACATTTTTACTTTTATCTCTGAAAGATATATTATCCATGTGCTGGGCTCTGCTGGTGGAGATCAAAGGCAGCACTCTGTTCAGGCACCATATTAAAGTGAAACATGATTTTGCTACAGAAAAATAATCTGTTTATTTCAAGATAGATTCTGTTACATACCTGGCTTGCACAGGCATACACAATTCAACTTGACTCAGGTGGTTATCCACCAAGAACCACAATTGTTATCTGTTCCAGGTGATGAAATGAAGAAATGAAGACAACATATGTTGGAAATAATACATGTGGACTTTTGGTACACCTTAGGTCAATAACACTAAAATGTTAAGCAATAGAAAACCCTCTTCAAAAACCGAAGAATGAAGCCAATTTGTTTGAAAATCATACATATTTGAGTAATTATATCGTAATCATATGTCTGTGCTTGAGATAGAATAGGAACAAAAATCAATATTATGTATGTCTGCCTTTATTTTTCTTGACAGATTTGATCCTCCTGGCCAGTCTTGCACAAATCTATGGAGAGTTGTTCTGCCATTCTTCACAAATGATTCTTTTCAGCTGCTCTTTGCTGGAGGGATTTTGTTGCTTTACCTTCTACTTTTAAAGTCCTCCAAAGCTTCTCTGCTGGATGCAAATCAGGGGCATACTTAGCCAGGTCATAGTTTTTATTTTCCTTTTTTTTTTTTTTTTAACAAACTCTTTTGTGATGTTTGCAGTAAGTTCTGGGATCATGGGTATGTTGGAAAATGTTCTCTCCTGTCAAGCTTCTTAAGAGTGGGCATCATCTTTTCATTCAGATTTTACAAATGTGCAGTCATGGTGCTGTCTATAAATGTCATCTCACCTACATCTTTTGCTCTCTTAGCAAAAGAGAGCAAAAGGGACTCTCTTGTAGTCCCATAACAGCTCGCTCCCACCTCCATGTTTCACGGTCGGCACCATGCTGCCCTGGCCAGGTCTGCATCGGACATGCTGGACCCCATCTGTCTGTAGAGGCTGACTTTATACAATGTCCGTTTGCACAGCCCTTTCTTAGTTCTATTACTGGGCTCTTTTCAATGCAGTCTATCGAATCCATTTGTTTTTCTTTATACATAAGATCAAATACCCCAGACGTCAATATAATAAAAGATAACTATTGCAAGATAGTATAATAATTAATGATTTAACATTTCAGTGATAATGTACAGGGTTGTGCTCACTTCTGCTGTACACTGAATTTAAATGCATTATCATAATTGGCAAATACAACTGTACAGATAATTTTTCTTCAATTGGAATCCGTGCGCAGAAATTCCACAACCTATCCATATGTGTGAGTGTACTGCCTCTATGCACATCAGAGGCACATGCACACACATACACCTTTATCAGCACACACACAATTGCAGACATTCACATCCTCTTTAATCTCTTGACGCTCTGTCCAGGATGATAACTGGCTGGTGAGAAGCGTCACGCTCAGAGGGAAACCAGACAGAGGGACACATGTTTGTGCACTCCTAAATGAAGTGTGACCACGGTGCACCTCTGAAGCAGGGGCTGAGCTGGGGGCTATTATGGGGCCTGACAGTAGGGGGGCGCTGTGATAATTTGATGTGAACTGGCTTGATAAATCACTGTGTTGTTACCCTGGCTTTAGTATCTGTTTATGTCTCTACAAATTGAAACCCCACTGGCACAAGGCTGAGGTAGAGCCACTCTCTGGCCCCCAACGATTAGTTCAAGGTGGGGAGAGTTTAGATGTCTGGCCCCTATTGGCCATCTCTCTCTTGCTGTTTTGTCTCTCCCTGCTGAGTGAGAGAGCCATGGACATGTGTAAGCAATAAAGCCAAAGGTCTGCCTTCCACCGCAGCCTGAGTGAAAGGAATGCAGAACCAAACTATAAAATAATAATGGGCACTGGGGCAGGGAAGAGGCAAGGGAGGGTAGAGGGGGGCATCACAGACAGACACATCTGCAAGGAAGGTGGGAGGTAGTGGTGTTTGTCGATTGGGGACAGGGCGGGAGGGTGTTAAGGTGGGGTGGGGTCCTGAAGCAGAGCCCTCCTCTGACCCCTGGACGTGCTGTTAAATGCAGAGCGTAGCAAGCAGCCCAGGCTGGCACCACATCAAAAGGCTGACAGATGAAGGGCAAAGGCCAGTTTGACCTGGGCGCTAAGCTGCTGCTAAGCCTCTTAAAGCCAGAGGAGAGGTGCAGTAACAGGGAGAGAGAAGCAGAGAGAGTGGGGGGAGAGACTAAGAAGGAACGAAGGGAGTAAGTGAGACTAAGAGCAAGGAATATCATTCACAACTCCCTCCTCCTCTGTGATAATCAAAGGAATGATAAAAAAGCCAGTCGTGTAGACAGTAAATACAGATGCACAGAAGTCAGAGGAGATAACATTAAGTACCTTGTGTGGAATCGTCACACATGGGGCATACTTCATCTAAAGCTAATAAACCAACATCCCCAAAGCCTGTTTAAAGCACGTTTTCATAATCACCGAAAATAAACTACAATCAGGACAATAAGACAGACAGATGGAGTCCTCAGGCATTTATCTGCTTTAAACATTTTCCCTTAGAAGCCACCAACTTATCATGAGCTTGTCAACACAGTGACACCATTCTTTCAAATGAAACGCTAATGCGCTGATCTGAGCACACAGCGCCAGTATCTGTTCATGAAATCTGAGGGTTGATCAAAAGGTTCGGTACATCCAGTTCAGTGTATACCTCGGCAAATAAGTGGAAATCATCACAAGTACTCACATAACAAGGATACAAACACAGTGGAGCTGCTTCCAACCAGAAGAGCTATGACAAAGCAAAGCAAATAACACCATGAGGGGGGAAACGGCAGACAGGAATGAAGGGGAGATGAAAAAGAGGGAGAAAAAACAACAAGAGAAGTAAAACTTTGAAAAAGTCCAACTGATCTCCTTAAAGGAAGCGGACACATCCCACAATGCAACAGGACAGGAAATGCCTACTGTGAGGATAAGGCTCCCCTCTGGACCCCATTAAGGGAATGCATGAAATTAATAGTGACATCATGTTGCTTGGTCAACAAACGCAGGTTGATTGATGAAGACAAACGGTCAGGGTGATAGCCAGTTGTTGGCTTTCCCTGGGAGATGCCATTTTCAGCCAGCCTCTACTTCCAGCCTGTGAAAGGGATATGGGCTGTCTAGCCAGCCCTGTTCCAATGCCACTCCTGTCACTCAAACACCCTCTTGGGTTGTTTTCAACACTTGTGTTAGGTGGTAGAAAGGATTTCAACAGAAGTGCTGTGGAAATAATATGTATCATGTGTGATGTTAGAATTCAGAAACAAATGGCTAAAAATTATTGTGTTGCATTTGAAATGATTTATCATTTAAAATATCTCTTCCATACAGTGAATATCCATTTATCCCACAGCCAATGAGTTTGGGTGGCAACACATAGGCAAATATATCTCTCCATTATTGTTTCCATCTGTCGTGTCCCCAAGTTTCAACTTGGAACTTCTGGTATTCTTAAGCTAGGTAGGATGTATACCTCCTGCAAGCTGTGGGTCTGCTCTAGAGTTCACCTTAACTGGTTCCTTTTAACCCATACATGCTGCAATTGTACTCAAAGTTGAGTAACATAAATCAGCCATGCACAGGAAGTTCATTTTGCCGTCATTACTCAGCGCTTATGGCCACAGGTGAGGGCTGGACTACAAACCGACTGAATTAAACACCTGCAAACTAAATTAAACACCTGCATTACTTTTGACACTGTGCCGATTTGCCTGTTGATCTCGATTCTGTCAAGCTTTTGAACTACCTAACAGACCTTGGCCACAGAGCTGGGAAAGGCCTCCCTCTAATCTTGTAGCTCTCTCTTCACTTTGCAGGTTGTCTGTTGGGTTCAGACCTCCTCAAAAATCTCATTCCACCGCCCCAGTATAAACCATGCTGAGGTTCAGCTGTTCATACTAATTGAGCCTCAGTATGGGACCTCTGAATGGTTTAAACATAACCTATTTAGACTCCGTGTCCCCAGTCTCCTGCTGCATTTTGGAAAATGTTTTCACTGTCTATTCGGGTTTAACAGCATCTAATCCATCTACAACACAAAATGTAAGTTCAAGTTTTAACTGGCATGACATATGCAACCTTGACATTGAACAATTCCTAAATTGCACAGATACTGACACTGTATTTCAAACCTTTAATTAAAAGGCTTGTTATAGTGTTACACTAATAACACAACCTGCACACGCTAAATCTCTTTCACTTTATTACATTTAACGTTCATGTTGCTTTTTCCCCGACATTCACTAAATAGAAGCCATATTATGGGTATAGCATTTCACCAGACATGAAAACATCAGTTTTTTTCCCTCAAGGTACTGTTGTTATTGCATTTCAGCGATATACAAATGTTTCCATTCATCTCAAATTCTATGCAGCTGTTGAAAGAAAAGTTTGTTTGATTTGGTAAATATCTCTGCACATCTAGTGTTGTGAGCATCAAAGGTGTGGGAGCAGATATCAAAGCGTCCTTCTGGATCATCTATCCTTGGCAGCTAGACTGTACTTTCCATCTCAAGTGTGAAGCAGAGTTACAATGAAGAAGTGTGACTGCAAACCTTTTACAAGGGCAACAAGAAGTTCTGACTAGGACAGCTGTCCGGGGTTTCATTTGCAAGATGTAGTTTGCTATTTTGCACACATGATAAAAGGCCTGCATATTATGGTGGCATGTACAGCTAGAAAAAACAGATGTACAAATGCACAAGTATTACTTTTGATGTTGCTCTCTGATTTGACAAGTTTAATAAAGCATCATCTTTACCAAACATGATCAATACAGTAGTCTTGTTATTTTATTTTTCTCTTGCTCTTGTTTTTTTTTTGAAGATTTTGAATACCATTTTGGATATACTGTGAAGACAATGTAGTTTTTACATAAAGAATATTAAAAACATTGTTTACACAAAATCTGAAGGATTGAAAAAAAAATGCCTAGTGTATGTGGGGTGAAACCAAGTTTATCAAGTCAAGAGACCAATGTCAACTTGAAGATGGTGAGTTTGAACTTACTAATTGTGGAAGATCAAAGAGGTGTGACAACAATAACTTAGTGAGGAAATAGGACTGAAGAGCCTTTACTAGATGCCTTATGATAGGGAAATTGGTGTCACCAGTGTGTTGCACATGCTAAACTGTGCCACCATCTGCTTCGAGACCTGGGACCAGCCCAAACCGCAAGACAGTGGCTGAAACACACAACTCAAGATGGAAGCCGGTCCGCAAACACAAGCCACGAAGCTACTCTGAGTGTCAAGTGTATAGGATTGAAATATGAAACGGCTTTGGGTGTGACATGATGTCACAAACGTTTGATTTTTTTTTTTTTGCCTTGGCCAAGCAGGATATTGTCCGTATGGCCATTGTACGAAGACTTTGTGATTTGATATTTCAAAGACAGTAGAGGTAAGAAACTGGCGGTAAGTTACTAACAATATAGGATAGCAAAGGAGCAAACTGCTCCATTTATGTTCATGTCCACATGCTAGTATGGAGGAGATCACTCAGCTGGTCCCAAAGGTATAAGATGTTCTCAGTTGTAGTTTCATGGACAAATAACAAAGATCCAACATCAGATAAAGGCATTTGGCTCTTCTGAACAGAGTGGGAAGCCCAGTGCAGCACGAGAGGCTGTCCTTCACTAGCAGAACCATTCTCCACACTTGGCACTGACATAAAAGCAGCTTCTACTCCACTGAAGTACTCATACATACATACACACATACATAGACACAAAGACAGACGTGCACACACACATACATGCAGCCCCGCGCAAACAGACACAAACACACATTGCAGGAAGTATGCCTGTCACGGACATGCAGGGAAGGGAGGCAGCAAAAACAACTTTCTGTCGACAGGAATAAGAAAAACAACAGTTGAAAGAGGGTCTGCATGAGAGAGAGAGCGCGAGACAGAGGCATTCGCTCCGTCAGAACTCATCAGTCTGCAAAGGGAAAATATGTAAGGGAGATGCAACCATATGAGTGCTGTCACTGTCCTCCTGAACACAAGGCAGAAGGGACAGGCTGGTGGAGAGTGAACTGAGAGCCAGAAAACTCTTCAGTAAAACCCTTCCACATCAACACAGACATTGGCAGGTTGGTGAGGTTTAAGGATGTCTGGGATGCAGGTATACAGAACAGTCCGCGGAACAGACAGTGGTGTAAACACAAGTCTAAAACAAACTTTCTTCAGCAAATGAGCAGACACTATGAAACGGAGGTGTTTAAAGCTTGGTAATGAGTTTCTTTGCCCAAAGGCACAGGCTTTGCTAAAGAGAAACAGAGAGAAGAAAAACACATTGGAGAGCTCGTCAGTGAGGGCCAGATTACCCTAAGGCCTCCAGGGCCACTCTCCAGAAGAGAAGATAAAAGAGCTTATTAATAGCCCTTAGATTTACATGCACTAAGTGGATGTTTATGTTGGAACTTGCTGCTTATGTGTGAACATCCAACAACTGTAAACAGTGCCATTCTAGTCCCATTTCCTTTACATCATTGATATTGTTTCAACTCACAAAATGGGCGGCCAGAGTTTAAAAAACATCATTCGGGCATTATCTTTTAAGTGGTTCCACAGTTCGGTCTCCCCAGGGCGGTAATCAAGAAGCTTCATTGTGCACTTCCTCTTCTGCCTCTTAACGTTACGCTGACTTCAGTATAAACAGCTGAGAAAGGGCCGACCAACAGAAGCTCTGAAAGGTTAGTACAGCATCTTGTACTTATGGATGTAGCAATACTACATCAAGTTCCTACGTTTTTACTGCTGGAGGTGTCTACAGATACAGAACAGGTTAAGATTGGGTATTATTAACAGCAGAATTTTTTTAAACCTTGATCCGTACAACGCAATAGTTTCTAGGCTCTATGGCAAACCAACTCAATGAAAGTTGCGTGATGTCATTGCGGCATTTCCATTATGTGTATCCTGTTCCTTCTGAATGTATTTATATATTTACAAGATTTTAAACACACTTTTCCAAGAAATGTTTGATCACAATATTCCAAAATATCGGTAAATAAATAGAAACTTGTTTGATTTTATTTAGCCATCGCTTTGTAGAGGTTATGACCAAAAACATTACGCCATTGTCCTGAAACACTGAGAAACCCTTCATCGACCACATGTAAGCGAGGCAGTCAGAGGGGTAGGGTTCATGGGGAAACGTACAGCGCATGTCTGTAACCCCCACTGCCTTTTATTGGTCAAATATAAAATTAACAACAGTCAGGAGCTATGATGGTGAGCCAGGCTGCTTCCAACACTAATTTCCAATTTGAGGTCAGCTGTACGGTCCTATAAAAGTTTACAGGGCTGCTTAAAGAAGAGCTGTCACTTTACAAGAAACAAACTTTTCTAATTAATCATCACGCTAATAACCCCCGGTCTTTTAATGCGTTTCGAGTCTAATGCATGCCCCTATTAAAGGTAAAGAAAAGGCAAAGCCTAAACTAATGGCTATTGGCATAAATCAATAAAAAGACTGCTGTTAAATTTTCTATTCTGGGGGAAACTAATAGGAAGACTGTAAAAGTACAATGCACACCAAAGAGAAGTGACCTAGCTTTTAGCATTAAATTTTATACTACCCTTTCACTCGTGTTAAAATATGTAACTTGTCAAAATGTAAAACGGGGGCAACAGCACAGGGAGTGCCAATAGCAGAGCTGGCTGCAGACTATTAAAACTATTAAAAGAAAGAGAATAATAGAGTAGAACAGTGAAACACAGGTAGGATAGGAAATTGCAGTATAATGAAAGGGGAGACATGTCAAATTTGTGTTGGACATTTGTTAAAACGTATCAATTAATGTGTTTGTTGTTGTTGTTTTTTCATATATAATAAATTGATTTGAGAGTTCCCCTCGTGAAAGGAGCCTGTTTTGGACCTGTCATAGGTAAAAGATCCATTTAACATCTCCTACACGTGGACAGGGAGTGTGGAGGTGTTAATGGACTGGTTGACACACGCATCATGTTCAGGATTCCAGGCTGGAGTGTTCTCTAAGTGTGTAAGGACACTGCAGCTTTGTTCTGCCAGGACATCAAAGGGACAGCCCCAGCTATTTGAACAATGACTCCTGTCTATATTTAGAGGAAGTGATGGACGAAGAGAGTTGGACATGTATGAGGTCACTGTCAGAATGCAAGAAACATCCATGCCAACATCCATCAGGTGATGAAAGAAGTGCAAATAGTTCTCCCCTGCCAGTCCAGGGTCAGTGATTGCCTTATGACCAAACCACTAAGAAGACTAAGTCACCTTTAAATACCGACTCTCGGTCATACCTAACCTTCCCAAACAAAGAGAATGGGGCAGCTTTTACCTGCTTAAGCCCTGTCCCTCTAGCCTCAGCAGGGCCGGGTCCTGTAACATGTGAGACCTCTCCCTGATAAGATCACTAAGAGATTAAGCTCCTATATCAGAGATTAGGCTAAGTTTGTTTTCTCTCATTTGAACCTGGGTGGGGATGGTCCCTCGGCCTGCCCCCCCCTCGGCCTGGGCATAATGCCATTAGTGGTGTTTTGTTGACAGCAGGCAACGGTAAATGAGGCCCCGCTTTAATCAGCGGCATGCCGGGCTGGTGTCAGAGTTCCCCCATGTCTCCCAGGTGAAAGATGAGCAGGGAGAGAGGTGTTGTCTCCACGTTAATTAAAACTGCTCCCCTCACACGAGGACTCTGCGCTGCTACCACCAACCCGCCCCCTGCAACCATGGCTGTACTCTAAGTATAAACACTAGCCATTAGCCAGGAGAGCAGGAAGGG
>OMNW01034875.1:17426-47066 GCA_900303245.1 Selene dorsalis | reverse complement strand
ATTTCTATACAGCCCAAAGCCTAACCATCTTGGATTCCTAGATTAGAGCTACTGCTCTGATTGATCTCTAAATATTACAGCAGGGATGGTTTGGAGGATAGAGTGGTGGATGTAATGTTTTGGATATGGGCAATCTATTTCAGGGCTTCTGGTAAGTCTATATGCAGGGATACATCCTAACAAGTTGTGCATTTCTGTCTGCACAACTTCATGGGAGTAAAACTGAGAATATAATGGAGAGCTTGATGCTGTTAGTCAGGATCAGTATAGTGCGGTCTTAAGTACGTACATCCAAAGTAAGAATACACAGTTGAAACAAATCTTGTGAGAAGGGATATGGAATTATTTAATATGATGAAGGCTTTACTGTAACCACTGCACTGTCATCTGTCTTATTATCCTCTCCTTTTTTGGTATGGTCTTAGTAGATGACTTGGCGAATGTCTAGAGCCTCGTTCATCATCAGAATGGCATCTCCACTGGCAAAGTCTGGCACGCTGCACTGAGCTCAAGGCCTTTTCACAACTCTTTAATGAGAGCGCACAATTTAGTGTTTACATTCCTCTCTCCCTTTCCCCCCCTTTGCCACTTCCCTGTGTCCTCTCCCAACTCTGGCAGTTCGGCAATTCCCACTCTCACCTCATGAGGACCGCCTGTCTTTGGTGATTTGCAATTAGCATCCTTCATGAAGTTCTGCTTGGTTGGCTCTGCAAAGCTAAAACTGAGGAGCACAAGCTACACCATGTCACCATTAGTCAGTGGGGTGGTGGCAGCAACAGTGTGCACTGGGGTTTACTGTGTCGGTCCACAGGCAGTGGCCTCCGGGTCTCCTCTGTACATTCAAACAAACTCTAGTTATTTCAGCCTCAGTGAAAGCTGACTTGGATCCGAGGAAAAAGCCTGCCTGTCACTGAACCCCAAGGGAATGGGCGACTGGTAGCCTTAAACATCTCTACCTTACGTCTTTCCTTCCCCTTTTCCTTTGCTCCACTCCATCCACCCTCTATCCTAGAGCTTTGACAGAAGGTATGTATTTTAGGAGAGACCCCTGGTGATGTGATGGACATGAGAGCCCTGTTTGAAATGGAAACCAACACATTCTGCCCTGCCAGGGAGCACCAGGAATATCCCAACAGAGACGGCGAAAGGAAATGGAACAAGTGAAAAAAATAGCCATCTTTATTGAGGTTTTCCTTTCAAAAACATGAGTAAATATAGGAACAACACTTCCTATTCAGGATGTGATGCTCTGTAATGCTATAACCTCAGTAGATTACCCACTGACCACCACTGGCATAGATCATTTCTTTCTCTCATATCAACTCTTACCGTTGTATACACTAACAACACGTGCTGGCTCAGATAACTCGGAAAAAAAAACATGATAACAGAAATGAATGTAATTCATGAAAAGAAATAAACTGGGCCACACACAAGCTTACCCTCTTGTGTGTGCAGCACTGCTGTGCATTCACCATCTATCTGCTCCTTTTCCCTTCAACCTCCATTTATTTCACACAGGAGAAGAATAGTACGCATTTATCCGTGTGTGCATACTGGGGTACATGTGTGTTTCTGCACACATGCTGGTCTGCTTTTTTGTGTGTGTGCATGTCTGGATGTGCAAAGAAAATGATGTGGCACACTCCATCTCCCTATGACTCACCTGGACTGATAAAGAGAGCAAAGGAATCGTTTCCTGCGCCTGCTACTCATTCAAATGGGCTGGCGTCTGTAAACAAGAGCTGCAGTTATCCATGTAGCGGTCAGATAAGAGGGGAAGGAGACCTCCGGAGTGATGGATCACGAAGGGGCTCCCAGTCCTCTTCTCTTCCCAGCACCGCCTTGCCACCTTAGGATAATAAACAGCCACAGAGCAGGGGGCCAGATAAGAGCCATCACTCACATTGGCCAGGCTGATAAGACACAGACGCTCTCTGTCACCCTCCATGACATTTGTTTTTCATTCCACTTCAGACCGAGGGAGAAGTCAACCTGTTTCATCTCATCAATGGGCTCAACTCAGCATCCCCTGCTGAGTGAGTGCCACCCTTTGACGCTGATGGCAGTCAGGTGACTGACTGTGTCATGCTGCAGAGCAGAAGAATGGACTGCAGCCTGAGCGTTTCCTCCGTTTCATTCAAAACTCCAGTACCATGCCTCATACAAACAAACACACAGCACAACTTTAAATATCACTACGGCAGAGTTGAGAAGGATGCGATTCTAACGCTTCCCTCCTGCTATGAGCTCAGAGCAGTTACTGATACAGCTACAAATTTTCCACTGAGGGTGTGTACAAAACCTGCCCACTTTGATGAATTGTGGCTTTTTTTTTCTTCCTTTTTTACAGATGTGGTCACAGCTGAACAAAAGGCCTCGCACCCCTGTGACCAAGTCTCTGGAGAAAATATCCTGACACTTGAGAGTTCTATGAATAGTCTGTTAATTTTGAATACCTTTACCTGAGTTATTTTTACACCTCATATCTCATATTAATGGCCCGACAGGGTGAGGCTTTAGAGTAAGAAACAACCAGGAAAACAGAGAGGGGTTTCTGTCTGTCCCTGACTGGCTATAAAACCAAAGTTAGACATGAATCAATGTGAAATCTCCTTGAACAAAAACCTCGAGTTACAAGTTGTAAGTTATGCTTTAGAGACTAATATATCTGATGGGGTACATAAAATTATTATTTAAGTCATTTTGTATTTTGGCACCTTTAATTCCCTAAAAACGCAAAGGCCTATCAGAGGGAATATGGAGTCATTGTAAATCTGCCTGCACTAACTTTGCCTCTGCCAGGGTCACCTACAAGTCACAGATTTGAGAAGGTATAAAATGGTTACTTTATAGCTATCCCAATTGTTATACGTTAGAGTTATGTGCATTGTATTACCTCTAATGAAGGGCGTAAATTCTTAGTTTTACGACTGGACCTTTACACGTGGGGTTGTAAAACACACGCTTTTTGCGTTACTTGTATTTGTCACCAGAGTTCTGGAGTTCAGACTGTGCACACACTGTTTCCATTAGTCAGGGACTGCTCCTCCGAGAGGCCTCCATCTGCAGTAATGGGCCCGGGCCGTGAGAGAGTGGCCCATCCGTCGGTCATGGATGATGACATTTAACAGACAGGGCCTGACTTCCTGTGATCAGAACAGCAGTAACCACGATGCTAATCCACGGCTCTCACAAATCCCTCATTGTCAACCTGTGGCTGTCAGAGATGGGCAGTGCCTGATAGTTGTGGGACAACTATGGCCTGCACCGAGCTCCAGATCTCAGCTCGTATATGTACACTCTGGCTTAACATGGGATCTGTTTAATACACATCTTAGTTCAAAATATTACTTCATTGATGTTTCAATCCAGAACATCTATTAGGATGAGTGGATATATTTGTTAAAATAAGCCCCAACACACATGATTGCTGGCATGCTTTCTTCAGAGAGCTGCTCTGGGTTAAAGTCTATAAAAACATGTTTAATGCCATTTCTTTCCCTCTGATGCAAACCTGATGCCAAAGAGTACAGACAGATAAATATTATTGTCACAAAGGCACTTCGCTTGATTTAAATTACACAAGTTAGCTTTGACTAGATGACTAACGTGACTAGTGTTGGTTTTACTTGCCATCTTGTATATTCTTTACAGATATAGCACGCCATAATTACGTCAATCACATTCACGAGAGTTGCACCTCGTGCTTCAGAAGGGCCTGGTCATAAACACCGGCAGTCTGACAGGGAATCTTCTTTCGTTTTACAACCTCAGCGCTGCTGTTTCTCTGCAGGGTCAAAAATCAAGTAGCTGCTGCTGATGTCTGTCCTATGAAAACATCCACTTCCTAACCACCACACGAAAGATGCAACAATTTTTCATGATCTCAGCACTCTGTTGCCATTCTCTGGGGCTGATTAGGAATGAGTCACAAAGTTCAGGCTGCTCGCCCAGCCCTTTTATATGTGCATTTTAAGAATGGTAATTTTTGTGTCAGATACAAGTGGAGTATCTAATGCATACTGTAACATAATTCCACATAATTCAGAACTATGCAAATGCCAGGCACTGCTCTATCACAGAGGCTCATATTTGACAGTGAAAAGATGCCGGAGACAGGAGATGTACAGTGCAGCAGCACTGGATTGTAAGGGATTGACAAATCAAGCAATTAAAGGGGAGGTGATTATGTCATCATTTTCTTGTGGCTGGCTCAAAAAAGGTCTTGCTACATTTCATATTCATTCTGAATGAATGAATAAAGAATGTAGGGGGGGCGAGGATTGAAATATCTCACAGGGACATTCTGCTTACTTTTTTAGACAGGCCTTATCTCCCCACGTTCAGCCCTGTTAATATGATGATGAACAATATTTCATGAAGGGCGTCTGAATGTGTCTCTCCTGGAGAGAGCCCGGGCTCACTCAGTCTCCTCCCCATGTCCTCGTCTTTCCTTTGTACAACTCTTTTCTCTGAGAGAAGGGGATGAAAGGGGGGCAGGTGAGAGAAGGGAAGCGAGGTAGATAATCACCACCACCACCACCATCACCACACACACACACATACACACACACAAAAGTCCGGGACTCTCTTCTTCCCCTTTCGACCCCCCCTCCCAAAACATTTTCATATCAATAATCAAGTAATTTTTCTACATGCTAATCCATCAAAGCGGGCTGGGGCTAATCTGCAGGCGTGGGGCTGGGTGGTGTGTGTGTTTCCTCTTTTCAGGTGTGCCCCGCTCCCTGGCAGACATTTGTCCCGCTATGAGGCGCACAAAGCCCCTGCCCTGTCAGCACTGATTGATCAGAGGCTGGCTGTAAAGGAGGAAAGCAGCACACCCTATCAATGATGCTCTACATCTGCACCTGAAAAGAGCCTTCGTCTCCTTCCACAACATGCTCAATGCTGCAGATAATGAGAGTCGTGCTGTTAACAGCTCCTGCAGCTCTGGTTTTTGTCATGTGTATATAAGCAAAGTGCTTACCTTTAAGATGGAGGTAAGCGACAGTCAAAAAAAAAAAAAAAGAGAA
Source organism: Selene dorsalis (assembly GCA_900303245.1). Lineage (NCBI taxonomy): Eukaryota > Metazoa > Chordata > Actinopteri > Carangiformes > Carangidae > Selene > Selene dorsalis. The sequence continues at coordinate 42,030 of OMNW01034875.1, read as the reverse complement.
AAAACAGGGGCCTTGGTAGGAAGATTATCATAATGTCTACAAACGCTGACAGGGTTGAATTTCAGTGACTCTTTTTCAGATTAGTGGGGCTTTTAAAAAGGGTGCATTTGCAGAACAATGTGATTGCGTGTTTGATTTTAATTTTCTGACAATCTTTCGCAGCATGTAAGGGATACATGTGGATGTTTTTTTCTGTACTCTGCATTGTTGGGATTTAGTCGAGCTAGGGGTGCTTTTAGATGAATGTGAAGGCATAGCAGGCACCTCTAAGAGCCTGGGCGATCCTGCAGGAGGGAGAGTGAGAGATAAAATGCAGAGGCCTCATTAGTAGCACATTTATCATCTCCTGTCTGTGATTTAAAAGAATGACTGGGTCAAATCACTTTAAATACCTCGGGGGAAATCAACATTTGTCATTGCAAAGCAAACCTGCCTCTCCCCTCTCTTCTGGCATTAATTTATTCTGGTAAAGCAGCCCCATTCGCCGCTGCGCTGATTTTAATTTCATCCTTGCAAAAACCTTGGCTGACTGTCTATCTCAATTCATTGCTTTAACATACAATTGTCCCCTTCAATTCACTGAAGTAATACTCACCACTAGCAAGGCTAGGCCCTATCCATAGACATTGAGCAGGTGATGCAAATGATCTTTAGTGAAACACTAAAGCATGCGAGACATTGCAAATTATTCTTCTGATGTCCACAATTAAAAACGAATGCCATCAGCACTGAACAAAAAAACGTACACGCAAAGAACAAGAAAGAGATTATGTATTATAAATGTGTTATTAATGCGTAACTTGGCAAGGTCGGGGAAGTCAAGATAGGTGTTGAAATATGGATGTCACCCTCAAAGAGCCCGCTAACATTGCTGCAAGTAGACCCTCTGGACACACTGCCTGACAGAATATTTATGTGTTTGCCAGCACACCAGCCTACTCTTCTATGAGCACTATCTAAGGACAGTGTATTGGTGGTCATTCTACCAATAGCTGCTCAGTTGTGAGCAAAATAAGGGCCTTGAGCTCTTTCTTATAGGTCCTATAGCAATGGCTGTGACTCAGCTCTGAACCTGAGAAAAACTTTCCACCTTGTTTTCATCTAATGTCAGTTTGTTTCATTGCATCCAAAGTTGTTTTACTCTGTGGTGAGAACACATGAAAAGACATACGCATGAAAATGTGAACATTTCATTGCTTTGATTTCACATTTTTACAATAAATTAATTCCAGATACTTTTACTTCTAGTTACAAGAAATATTTCGAAAAAACTCTCTCACAATGTCTGTGTCTGATGTCTGGATCAAACATGGCGTGTTTTTGTTGCAGAATGGTCACTTTTACCGCTGCACCGCCGAGTCACCTTTTGTTAGTTCTGCTGATGGGACACTTAAGATGTTGATGCCAAATTCGTATTGTAAGGCACTGCAGAAATATTTCAAAGTCAGGAGGAAGGAAGCAAAAGGGACAGATGCTGAGCAAGTCCTGAAAGAAGTGTGGGATGGTGTAAAAGCAGCACCAGAATAAACGCATATCTATTTCATGCCAGTTCAGACAGAATAGTCTGCCATATGTAAATAGGGGTTCAATAATGAATGCACTTCCCCTGCTTTTATTTGCTTTAAGCCCTCACAGTCACACACACATTGGCACCATGCGAGACACAAATTAGAGAGCATTTTAAAGGAAATATTCAAAGAGCAGCCTGCCGCCGGAATATCAGTTATTATTTTTGATGTTGCAATTTCTGACACTTTGATGCAATCAGTGAGTAGCCCCGGCATTCAGCCCTCTCCAGGGAGAGAGCTGTCAGGAGTGAGGAGCCGGTGGGTAGATAATTATGGGAGATCAAACCTCGCTAGTTAGTAGGCAGGAACGGGAGGCAAATGCCAAAAACCAGCCAATGTTTCGCAAACGCTTGTTCAAGGATATCCTAATTGCTATAAGTGGTTCCTTCAGGACTGGCACTTCAAACACTGCCTGCTGCATGATGTCATCTCCCTGGCTCTCCTACACACTCACAATAGGCAAATTAAGGAAGAGGGCACAGCACAACATACCAGAGGACAGTGTCCTTCCTCTGTCATGACATATGACCTACATCAGTAGCCCCACATGCTCATATACTGCAGAAGTGTATGGCTTTACAGTGTATACTGTACGTAATCATAGAGACAAACAACAACCAGATATATGCAAGCAGACAAACATTCTCTCAGTTTGTTTTCTTCATGTGGGCAGTACAAAGTTGTGGCTTTCTACCTTTTGATGCCGATATCAATACAAATGCATAATGTAACATCACTTAACATAATTAATATGGAATTGAACCTAATTTATATGCAGAACAGAACAAATACGCCCATACTGTTCGTAAATATTAGGGTTGTATGATCTCAGAAACGATACATTCTGACATCCAACTGTGTGCTCCATAATTCAAAGTGAGAACAGAGTCCTATCTGTCAGTACTGTTTCCAGCCTACCTCTCCGATTCCCTTCTTACCTTTACAGTTCAAAGAGAAGGAGAGGGAAAGGTGAGTACAATTAGCTGAAATCAGTCAGAACAAATTGTCCGACTGCATTGTTATATGCTAAGACATCAGAGTCCATTTGCTGTCGGTGGAGTGACCCTTTCATCGTGACCCTTGTAACCAATGTAACATGCATAAAAACCACTGTTGTCTAATCAGGCTCTCATACTTATTGTTGACCAATGTCTCATCTAATACAGAAACTAACTTGAAAAAGAATCCTAGACCTGTTTCTGTCTGCCTCAGCTACATCAAAGGAAACTCAACCCTCAGCAATCAAAAAGAAGGATTTCATGTTTCAAAAACAATTCACATTTTCAAAGGGGACCACAGCTGACATACAACCGCAGTAAACCTATTGAGTCTTCAGCTCCCTCATTCTTTTTTTCTCCCTGTTGTGAATGTGAATCTTGAGGGTCATTGATCATCTCATTAAATTCAGCCCCAAAGAAAGCGATCCTTTTCACACAGCTCAGGAATTCAGACGCAAAACAACCCTGCTTCTCTTCAGGCACACACAAACACGCTCGCACCATCAAACATCACCAAATGACTGCCTTTCGCAGACAAGAAAGACGGCAATAAAATGATAAAATAAAGTCTATTTTGTTCAAAAAGGGTAAAAAGGGGTCATTTTCTGCATAGAGTGCTGAACTGTTAGCATAACAAAGCACTGGCTGGCGAGCTAATGGCTCTTCATCTGTGACAAGGGGCTCACTAGCTTTTCACTGTTGTGCTCCTCACAAAGTGGCCTTGCAACAACACCTTACTTCTCCTCCTGACCTTCACTCAAACACTGGAAATCCCAATGTCAAGCTGAAAGTCTACACACGTCCACACATCACACCTCACACAAAGTGAGCTAAAATAATAAACATGCGACAAGGGGTATTAGTACATTTCCAAAGGTGTTACGAAACAGACACAACCACACACAAACACACACACACTCAGACGAGGCAGGAAGAACAGCCTTGTGAGCGCTCGGCAACCCTAGCGTGGCTTGGCTCAGTCTAATTGTCTCTCTAATTGGTGTTGTCTAAAGGGGGTCTTCTCTTTATTTTTGGACAGAGCAGCATGCCATCACGCAAAGCAAATTACATAGACAGACAGGCTGGAACACAACAGAGGAGACACAAATGACAGCAAGAGAGGAAAAAGTGAGAGCAGAGGGAGGAGGATCATTATCATTATTATTATTTTATTCACCATGGGGAAAAGACATGTTTAGAAAACTGGGTTTCAGGTGGCTAAGCATCCAAATTGCTCCCCTCCCAGTGGCCCCTCGGTCCCCTCCATCATCCCAACTCTGGCTGAGTGTGTTGAGGATGAGGTCATGCTGCACTCATCCAAGCCAGTGGTGAGAGGCCTCATTCTCCACTCCACGACCCTGACGCTTTATCCAGGAGGCCTGCCTTTGATGTGCTCGTAATATGAAGGACGCAGGGCTATCAGCTAGCTGTCAACTCGGTAACTACCCTGCATCGCTCCCAGGGGCAGCAGAGCCAACCTGAGCCAGCATGGCCGTCCAGCGCCCAGCAGCTCTGCCGCTGATGGACCTGATTAATTCCCCGGAACGCTGGTTTGTCTTCCTGCAGTTCAGTCAATGACTTCATTCAGCAGGGTGAGGTCACAGGAGGCCTGGTAATAAAGGGGCTGCACTTCAAAATAAAGACAGCACGCCTGTGTGCAGCTCTCCAAAAAAGACCTTTAAGAAAGAAGAGGACAAAAAAGAGGAAAACATCCAAGTGTCTTTGGCTCCGGAGTGGCAGTCCTTGAGCAAGAGGCGAGTGGAACGCACTTCCTCTCGCGCCTGCCTTCTCTTCTCTTTCCTGTCTCCCATTGTGGAAGGAATAATAATTGGCAGACCAATGAATTATTAGCACACACAGTAGCTACAGCAAGAACAATGTCCCTTATTGGTGGAGCTCCTATAAATGTGACTTTCTTTTAAAAGAACAGAGGTTCACATGAGTAAACGGATTTTTTAAATAAAGAATAAAACGGGCCTTTCGTTTTCCCACCGACTCTGACCACCTTCTATTCTATTTGAAAACTTTCATCGTTTTTATAGAGAATAATGTGTCAATGTGATGAATGAGCATTCAATAAAACCAGTGATAATGATAGAAGTTGTCCTCTCCTCTCCTTGAGTCGTAACTGATGTGGCACAGCGGTTTTCGAGCAGTAGTCTCATATAACAATGCTTATTAAGAGGCAAAGGCCTTTAAACAAGTCAAATAAAATTGATGTCATTCACTTTTTGAAACTCAATGATAATCAGGGGAATTTCACTCCAACAAACGGCATGGGAAAGCGACACAACTTACGAGTGTGAGTAACTCACTCCCGCACTTATGGGATTGTAAAAAATGACAATTTCTTGAAATGTGCCGTAAATTTGCTGAATTGCGCTTGCCATCCCCATGATGATAGTTGCTTTCACTCTGTGGGCCATGCAAGTCTAGTCACTTTATATGATCTGGAGTCACAAATCACGCAGGGCCTCCCAGACTCCGAGGAGTAATATGGGACTTTTGAGGCTTTTTTGGCAGCTCAGGTTCTCTCAACACGTGGGGACAAATAGATGGCGATCTGTGGCCTGACTATCCATCCATCCTGCCTCTGGGATGAAGCATGAATGGGGAGGGGGCGAGAATGAAACGGTGGCCCAGCAGTGATGCACGGCGCTGCAAGCTCATAAAGCAGGCCATCAGCTGACCTCTGAGGCACGGGGGAACAGCCAGGGCCTTTACGACCATCACCAGATTTAACAGCCAATAATGACTGGAATAACCGCTTAAACCTTTACGGACCTGCACAGCCGCATGGTAGCAGTGACAGCAGAGCAAGGCGGGAATAAAGAGAGAGAGGGAGAGATAGTGATATATTCAGCCAGTGCACTGACAGGGGCCATGTTTCAACCGAAGGGAAAATGACAGATGCAAAGAGAGAGCACCCTGATATGTGTGTCTCTTTAAGTGGAGCCAACTGGCTTGTCCATTCCCATCCTGATGAATGCACAACAGGGAGAGCTGGAGAGAAGAGTGGATGGACGACGGAGAGGACAGGAGTGATGCATGGGGCTTCAGACATGAGGGGAAGAACAAACAAAAAATGTCGAGAAAAAGCGTGGTTTCTTTCCTCTAAAACAACTTATTTATACAAGATAAAAAAATAAAATAATAATAAGAATAATTCACAGAAACATTTTTGTTCTAATGATATCTTGCATCAATGCAGTTCCAGTGGGTACCTAGATTGCCATGAAGTGCTTGTTTGATACTTATACTTAATATAATGCATTATAAAATCATTTAAACCTTACTTAAGCCTAATTCTGCCTCAAACATTTGTGTTTGCAGAAACATGCAGCCTACAGATGAAGAATTTTACATTGTATTTCATTTTGTATGGAGACAGCACAATTAGCATAAATATGAATGTATTTATGAGTTAAATGGCATTATCTGAATTACTTGATTTAAGACCCATCTCATAAAAAAATACATTAAAATAATACACAGACACACTATTACAAAATTGAGTGCAACACACTGAAAAGTATATTTGAAGCTGCAGTATATAAATTTCTTTACAAGAGGAAAGTAAAAATCTTAATTTACAATCTTTGTTTTGCAGACTTCTTTCTCCTTTATTCTGACGTCAAGTCTAAGTTATAGCGCACTAGCATCCTTTGGACTAAGATCATAACACCAATTCATTAACTGTTGGCAGCGAACTAATTCTGATTTTCAATAAACTCTCTAAACCTAATACAGTGCTCATGAAAGGAGGCCCATTTCACAGGCTGGCACATGTTCAAGCAACATATGCTCACATAATCTCTTAAAAAGCATGATCCAAGTCCAAATTTAATTATGTAATAGCACAAACGAAATCAGAGTGCCGACACAGCAGAGCTCTGATACACGACATTCTGCCACTCCACTCCTATTCTCCTCATTTGTTTATTGCTCTCACTAGTCCCAACAGCCTCAGGGGCCATGGCGTCCAGAGTCCACTCAACGGTCTACAGATGGCTGCAAGGCTCCCAGCTCGTTCCACATGGTTGTTTGTCTTTTTAATAAGGTCTGCTTGAGATATATGACTATTGTTATATGATCATAATGCTTTTTCATGGTCTCCCAAGCCATTACGTTTAGTGCGTTGTGTTTTTACATACTAAGTTCAAAGTCTTTTAACTTGATTTTTTTTTTTTTTGTTAGTTCATATGGATTTACAGTGGAATGACTTAGTCAAGGCAGCGGTGCTGGTGTGGTGGTGGCAGTCAGATGAGGTTTAGCAGTTTCAGGGACTAAATGGGTGGATGGGGAGTGGTGGGGGGGCTGAGGGATGTTCATGGTTCCCTGAGCTCTGCACTTCCTCTGGCAGCAGCACTCAACTTGCAAAGCACTGAGCTGAGGCTCCTGATCTCTGTAGAATACAGATAAAATTTAACCAGTGAACGGAGTCAGGCCTTCGCTGAATATGATACTGTCCCCAAACATTGCTGAGGAGGAGTAAAAATATATATATACGAGCATAAAAACCACAAAGGGGCTCTACTGAAGACTATATCCAAGATACCAGGTCACCTTTTTTCCTGTAACAGTATCAATAAATCCTGGGACAAAACTGCATATCTTAAGCACCTTACTGGCGACTTTTACAGTGCACAGTCGGCGCTTGGCACGCAGACGATAACATTCCCCCCACACAATGGTCTAATCTTCATGGCACAGGTAGCACTGGGATTGTCTTGGATGTGCACTCTGCTGTCGCCTGGGTTTGTCCCGGCATTAGAGCCCTCTGCATTCCTTTGTGCTTTTTAACCAATGAATTAAAGAGGATTTCAACAGGGGAATACTTATCGGAAAATTACCCCCTTTACTCAGAGATAAACAAATCAGACTAAATAAGTTGGAAAGAGTTTCACAAACTCATTCTGTAATCAGGAAGAGCTGCTTAAGATAACAACGCCTGATTTAGACATTTTCTTACACAAAGAGTGAGGAAAAGTGAACCTTTAAGCTATATGGGACAGGGTTCATTTTGAGCAGCTGCCATTGCTGTGTAAGATAGTTTACTTTATAATTTGTGTTTATAGGAGCCAATCAGATCCGTGTGTTGTGAGTAAATAAATGAAATTGTTGGGAAGTATTGTTTGTAGATTATATATTCAGGTCACTTCTCCCAAGAAATCTTTTAATTTTTTAATCCATGCAGATGTTTGTTTTCAGAAAACTTTCTGAAGTGCATCCCCAGATGAACACTGAAAGCATTCTTAAGTAGCTAAGTTGCTCTTATACAAAATACCTCAAAGCGTCTAAGATAATACATGTGGATTGAAATGCAATCTGCCTCTCACTTCTTCCCAAGATAAGTACAGCCATTGACAAGACCTGGCTTCCCTTCTCTTATCTCGCAAACACTTGATACCAGAAACTCGGTGCATGAATAAGTCTTTCAAGATTGTGATGTAAATATATCCGATTAATCACAACAAGGAAAACTGCAACAACTCGTGATCCCACCCTCCAAACAACATTGTAAAAATGTTCCCTTGCTTGCAGTTGTATCAAAAATATTTTTCTTATCCATACTCCTCACTTCTGAGTCTGTGATCACGCAGCCCTCAGTCATATACCTATTACGGTGATGTGTTTTAATCTATGTTAATCTATTGTAATATTTTCATTTTTCATTTTTTAAGATTATTATTAACTTTTATTTTAAGTAAGACAATATTGAAAAAAAGAAAAAAAAAATAGAGACAAAACTGTATTTGGATAATCTATGCAAAAGCTCTAAGCCCATTTCCATCCCTGATGGATTTAGTGACACACCCCCCTCTTACCCCCCAGCACTAAAATATTTAATTTTACTGAGTAGATCCCCAGGACATGAAGGAAAACCATCAGGTCCATGTTCAAGTTTAATTACTGATTACTGATTTAAACCTAGTCTCAACCCTCCAGCCCCATCTCTGCCTCCGCTGTAAGAGTGAAAGGAGAGGCAGGGAGAATTGCCAGGAAAGAGAGGGGGATGAAGATAATAGTAAAGTGTGTGTGTGTGTGTGTGTGTTGAATGTATTGGGGTTTTTATAGCTATATTTTCAGTACTGCCACTGAAAAAACTCTGTTGCTTTGTGTACATATGTGTGTCTGCAAAAACGATGTGATTTGTAAGATTATCAAATTCAGTGATGTTTTTTTTTTCTTCCGATGTCCCTCGCTCCCCTCAATATCCCTCCAGTCCACAGTGTGGCGCTCTGCTCTCTCGTCTGTTGCACTGAGTCAAAGCAGATTGAGATGAGCCCCGTTTTGGCATCTGCCATCTGTCCCCCCCACTTTTCACACTATTAAACGTCTGCGCATGTGAGCAAGTGTGTGTTTGTGTGTGGGAGAGAGAGAGCGAGAGAGGGAGTCTGTATGTGCATGTGTTTGATTAAGCTCTGTCTAGCTACCCTCATTGCTGCGGATGCCTCTGAATCTATTACAATCCCTCCATCACCAGTGCCTCTTCATTTACATTCCTCAGGCCTTGTTTGAAGAATATCTCAGATGGGGGAATATATTTTCAGAGTGTCCCTCTTATAGGTTTACTCTGACTCAAATGGGCTTGAAAAGTTGCTGTTGTACACCGGGGGAGGCATTTTCACCTAATGAAACCCAAGATCAATAGAACTGTTCTCTCTTCTCATATATAGTGCATGTACACAAGGGAAATAAAGTATTATTTTTCATCCTCAAATGTATAATGGATATCATTCTTTATTTAATACTTAGTTCAATTCAGCATGTGGCACAGAGGGGAAATATTTCCTCTGATGATGTCCCTATATTACAGAAAGAAGATATAAAAGTGGAAACATTAGGTCAGAGTGTGTGAGAAAAATTGAGCAATACATACCTGAGAACTGACAATAGACTGTGTAGAACTCACCATCTCACTGAAGTATTATACCACAATACACTTAATCTTATATAATTAAAAAGCTTACAGACATTTACATATTAATCTGCTCTGCCTACTGCAATCGACATATTTTAAATCAAGAGCTCAGCTTTTAAAGAAGAAAGAGAAAGAGCACAGGAACGAGGAGAGGAGAAAAGAGCAGATAAGCGTAGAGAGGAAGGAAGATGAGGGAGAGGAAGATGAGAGGAGAGCTGTGAGAGCAGTCACTTCAGGTGCAGCCCTTATCGGCGCCAGAGAGAGGACCTTTCTTATGTAATCTGTGATTTCATTCAGCCTCCGTATCAGATGATTGTCTGGCAGAAGAAAAAGCCATTTTGAGGGGAACGGGCTGCGTGAAAAGGATCGTCTCCCCGGCAGCTCACCCTTCCATGTCGAACCAGCCGCATGGCACCGAAGGTCAGCAGAATTATTGGAGGCGGGGGTGGCTCCGCCAGAGAAGACAATGATATGGCCTTAACCCTCATTTAGAGGTGCCATTTCCCCACCTGACCCCCCTGCTAAAGTGTTATTTTTCCATGTTATGAAATGTGATAGCTCTCTGGTGAAACAGGAGTCTCCAGTTAGGGAGGTAATACTTTGGCGTGCAGCGACAGCGAGACAGGCTCAGCCTCCCCTCTAAATAGGCTGGCTGTGCGGCCTTACCGCTCTGTGCTACGCAGACAGTTCAATCAGGGTAAAACAACGTTCATTTAACCGCTTGGCTAACAACAGCCAGTGGCACACAGCAGTACACACAGGGGCCCCGAGATTGCAAAGTTCGGGGAGATGATGATAATGTCTTTGTGAATTTCACCCAAACATGTCATTTTAAACCAAGGCTCTGCACAGGGCTGTGTTAAATGTCATAACCTGTTGTTTTCAGTGCCCGCTCTCTTCCCCTCTCCACACATGATGGAGGCAGTATGTGAGGGAATCGTTTTTACTATAGGTGGAAACATCTTCATTTAATACAGCAATCAATAATTGATGAGGAATAAAATGCAGTGATTAAGAAGTCTATTTCTGCATGAGCTGAAGATCATGTTTGAAATACTTGTCCGGCAATTACAAAGTCAAGTTTTACATGTGGTGTGGTATTAATAAGTAAGGTGGAAAAATCATAAATGGCTAATGCTTCATTAATTTCATATTATATTTTCATTAATGTAAAATTATGTGAGCAGATCTCTGAATAATTCAGTTTCAAAGCAAACCATGTGTAATATCATATGTAAATCAAATGTCAAGGAGATAAAGCATCTAATCTCTTCACAGTAAAGGTTGCATGTGATTATGGTTCTATTATTATAAGTTCAAATTACTCAGAAAAAAAATGAATTTTTCTCAGCGACTCACTGTTGTCTCTCTTTGCTGTAATGGTGCAACAGCTGAGTGACGTATAAAAGAAGAAGCTATCGCCTACATCAGGGTATCGAGTGGTGTGTGTTGTGATTTGAGAGAGCTGAACACAGACAGAGAGGGGCGACAACAGAAGGTGTGCATCTTGGTCTACTCTCACCAGCTCCATCTAGGGGAGTGGAAAGGAGCCTGACTGCCTTTACACTCAAATATATAAAATGTTCTTACTCCATCTGCAGATCCAAACAAAACATTGTGATGGTTTGCTGCGCTTGTTATATCTCCAACAAATCATTCCTGCATATCTGTCCCTAATCATTCCTTTGATGTGTGGTAAGAGAACACATGGCTACAGGGTCCAGTCTGACACAGGGCCTTAGTTTTGGATAATGGTGCCCAGAGGGCCATGGCACAGGGTAACGCCGGGGGTCAGAGGAACAGGCAGATTAAGGAGGAGAGGTGTTGAGGTTGTCACCTCGGGGCCTCCGCCCACATGGGGAGAAGACGTTGAGACCATCATTCAAAGCAGATGGCATTTTTCTCAATGTGTCAGGGCTTATTTTTGGGATGCAGCCTCTGGCTGGCCCTGGATAGACTAGTTATTAAGCATGTACGCTTATAATTTAGCCAAACCACGGAGGGTTTGGACACAAACCCTGAAGCCTGAAACTGAAGTCTTCCCCTCTCTCCTCCCTCTCCTCTCTGTCTTCCTGTCAGAGTGCTGAGGGAGAGCAAAGAAAACTGAGATTGTGAGAATGGGTTTCCACAAAAAAATGCTAATGTGGTTTTGTCAAGCACAGGTCAGCAGCCTGACACTTTGGAGTTCAAGTGCATTTTTGCTATCAATGTGTAGGATCCCTGCTGGGGTCACACATGCATAAATGCCTTCCTTAGCATTCAGGGAACATAAACATTATCCAGATGCTTACATGTTAAGATTTGTAAGAGTGCGCTAAGAAAAGCATGTGCAACTTCCACAGGAAACGTATGTAACCTCTGATATAACACACAGTCACTGATCCAAAACACCCTGACAAATGCACAAAGAGTCTGCAGAGCAAGTAGACCTGCTGCACAAGCACTGAAATCTAAATCCACACACTTGCATGTCACAACAGTGCTCAAACAAACACACACAGGCATCAGGACTGCAAAGAGATAATTAGCAAGCACAGCTGACTCCTTGAATTGTCCTCCGTCCTCCCCCCATCGTTTTCCTGCTAATAGGGGCGTGAGTCCCACTTATTAGATGTGATTATCCACCCAGGGCTGTATGTAGATTAGCTTTATTACATCCCTCAACCAGCTTCTCTGCTATTTAGACAGAAAATGTAATTCAATGATGTAACTTAGATATAAATCTGCATTTACAGGGCAAAGTCCCACTCCAGCACTGGTTATGACAGGTTGGCTGATTAAACTATCAGGCTGACAAGCCCAGCAGCCACACAAGAGGACAGGCAAAAGTACAAAGGCCCTCTTATTATAGAAAATCCCCAAGAATAGCCAACGGTGGGGTTATGGTAATGATGTGGTACCTCTCCATCACGACTACAACACACACACTCGCACACAGGCACAGACACACTGTGACACCTATAGACATGCACATATTTGTGGACATCCAAATAAGAAAAACAAACAACACACACACATGGACATATTATTTAGTGTATGTGTGTACTTAAACGACACAGACGCACGCACACACGAACACGCACACACACACACACGCACGCATGCACGCACACACACTTATCTCTCCAATTCCCTTATCCAGCCGAATATGATGACTGGCTTTTGGAATGACCTCCAGGCAGAGGACAAGGCCTTGTTCTATGGCTCCCTCCCCTTCCCCTTCTCTCTTTCTTCCTTCCACAGAATGAATCTAAAAGATTGGTGACCTTGCTGTGGGTCTGTGAGGGAAATGAGCTACATCTTGTCACAGACTGAAGAGGCCATTTGAAACCTGGTTTGTTGGCTTTGAAAGGGCCAGCGATTGTGGAGCTGATAAGCGGAAGGGGTGGCTTTTATTCTGAAAATTAAAAAAGGCAGGCCTGATGGAAATATGTCTGCATTTGTGTTAAGCATATCGTCGGAGGACGCTTATCAAGTGAGCATCTCTTCTGCAAAAGGGAAAGGGCAGACAGTAGCTGAGAATCTATACTCTGCTTCTGGCAAGCTGTAGGCATGAAACAAAAACAACCAGTGAAGCTTCTCAACAGCCCTATGCCAATAACTAGGAATATGTTAATGATTTTTCAGGAAGCAAATTAACTTTAAGGGTCTCTTACCAATGTGCCATCTCTGGGATAGGATTTAAAATTCATTATCTGCACCGTTATCCAAATCCATGCTATCGTTCAGACAGACATACAGCACCACAAAGTCTGGAAACAAGCGCAAATGAGCAAACTTGCCTGTTTCTCCAGCAATATTGTGTGTGCATGTGTGTATGTGTGTGTGTGTGCGGGTCTAAGGAGCTCTCCAAACAAAAGCTGGCATCTCCCATGGCCTGCACAAATGTTTGTCTAATGTAAACCGCCATATAGGAGCATCTAATTAGGGGTGTCAGGCTGCATGTGGCTGAAATCTCAGCCAACTGTCAGCCGATTTAAGATCGCTCTCCAATCAGCGGGGGAGACGAACGAGGAAGAAAAAGGCAGGAGAGGATCCGGCAAACTGGGAACCAGGGACCCGAGCGGCAGGGGCAATTAACAGCCAAGGTGAAGCCACTCATTGTCGTCAAAGAGACTTTGCTAGCCATGCATGTTAGACTCCTACCCTCCCTGCTACTTTGCCAGCATCCGATGGCACTTTTGTAATTAGGCTCGAAAATGCAGAGCATTGCTGCATGGCGGTGGGCTCAGTGCTGCCTTAAATGACACATGAAGGAGAGCATGCTGGGTAGGTGGAGCGCTGAAATTGTAAGTACACATACACACAGTAAAGTAGGTATACTTCAGGGAGTGGATAAATGGGCAGGGCTGGCTGGAATGTCACAGTGGGTGAAACCCAGAGAAAGGTCACGGTAACCCAGTTTGTGTCCTAATTAAAATCCTGAGTTTTACAAAGGAAGAGATGCTCTGTTTTATTTTCAAAGACACTGTTTTGAAATGAAAACAGTCTTCGTCCAGAGTGTTTTAGCTCCATAGCAGAGATAATCTCTCCACACTAATGCCTGAAAAACACATATCAAAACCATTCACCGTCATTAGTTTACCTTCAACTGTACAACAGCTGTTAGCAAAGAGAAGGTCAGCAACCCTTGTAATTTGTCATGTAGCTTTTCCCACTGTAGTCAGGGCTGATGACATTTGTTATCATTTTTGTTAAGGGTCATTTGATAGGAGTGTGACAAATCAGGGAAGGTTACATAAGAACTGTTAATACCCAACCAGGAAGCAAATCTGGGTGTCTATGTTAATGTTTCCAAAGCTCTCTGTTTCTGCCCATCCAGATTGAGGCTTTGCAACAGCAGAGTTTTCAGACCAAAACAGGCCCAGCTGCATTTTCAAAGGTTTTCTTTTTAGGATTCAAAGCTGGTGTGGACACCAGGTGTAAATGTTGTAAAACTGAGATATATTAGCATGGATATATCACGTTGAGGTGAGTTCTACATCTTAACAGGCCATGGATACAGACTTTAAACACGCATACCTGCAGAAAGAAGTGAATACTACTTGAAAGGCTAGGACAAACACAGGGCATGAAAGGCAAAAGTGAAAAAATAAATAAAAAATTGTGGGCCAAGGTGTTTCTAAATCTCCCTTGGCGTTGATGATTAGCGGGTGAAAGCTGTGAGAGGAATGCAGTGTTTTTTTCTACCTAAAGCCATGATTTGCTTTGCATAAACAACAACAACAACAATAGCAGGCAGGTTCTTCTGTAGAAGCCACACAATGAGCTCAAGGGTTCCTCATAACATCTCATTATAGTTAATGAGCGCTGTGTGTTTACAATGTGTAGCTCTATAGAGCTAGCAGTGTTTACCCATCCCCTCCTCTCAATGGAGATCACTCAGCACACCCCAAAACAAAGGAGGATTTGTTTAGCCATGGGCTGTGTTTCTTCCCCTCTGGATCATAGGGCTCAATCTAGCAGGCACAGTCTATTAGCACTATCTCCCAAATTCATCACAGCTACCATGGAATCCCCAAATATATGTTGGGATACCAACCCACATAATTAAAGTAGATTAAACATTCAACACTATACGTCTACCTCTGACATAAATGCATATCCCTGAAGGGTTTAACCAAACCGAAACCTCTGCAAAATTAAAGTATGTCGCCTTGAAAACAACAAAGCAGTCTAGGTTGGCTTGTCTTTTGTCTCGGCTCAGCTAGATGAAATCAGTCATGGCACACTCCCCCAACACCAACAGAGGTCTGGAGTGCTGAAAGGCCAACACCTTGACATCCTGTCAAAATCCTGCCATAACGACACACTGCGAGAGGAGTGTGAGAACATGTAACACTATCTACATTACTCTCTTAATGGAGAATCTGACAGCCAAGTGAAGGAGTTGGAGACTAGGACGACCTAGCTGGTGCAGATCAAGTTTTTAATCTGATTATCTATTTCTTTGACTTTTGGCAGTCAGAACGGTGACTATAGCTCATCCTCCTCGCTTCCATACACCTCCATAATTAAACAAGTAGGAAAACACCAGAAGGGGAGAAAATTAAACACAAAGTGTTTCCGGAACATCACATCTGTATCAGTACAACACATACCTCACTGCATCATACGCCTATCCACTAATTAAGAAAATAATTATCAGCACCTAAGATCCTTGAGTAAAAAGCTACATGAGAGTTTTGCATGGTAGGCTCTTCTCTTAATCAGTGTGTTAGGAAGCATGGCGGTTGAGAGGCTGATTGAGTCCTGTGTTGAGTGTGTGTTAATCTCTGATTAACATCTGCGTGTGATCTTGTGGAAGTATGGCACCAGTGAGCCCTATATGCATACGGGGCATGAAATATCCAGGCGTGTAATGACATTTTATTTACAAAGGGCCCACTGGGCACAATGCATGCCAACATTGTCAAACTGAGGCCAATGCAATTCACTTGAATGCATTATATGGCACTCAAAGTAGGAAGAGGGAGAGCTGTAGACACACTCGGTTATCAGCAGCTGAGAGCTGATGGATACCTCTAAGGCAAACCTAATCCAACAGCTTCAGCAAAGAATAGCAGAGTAGCTATGACAGCAGAAGGATGAGGCATGATGAGGACCATAAGGGAGGGTCAGTCGGCTATAACCCGCCCGACCCAAATCATTCCATTTGTTTGT
This sequence comes from Selene dorsalis, assembly GCA_900303245.1. Taxonomy (NCBI): domain Eukaryota; kingdom Metazoa; phylum Chordata; class Actinopteri; order Carangiformes; family Carangidae; genus Selene; species Selene dorsalis. Next base: position 25,876 of record OMNW01034875.1, on the reverse strand, counting down.
AGTAAGACCTGCATCGCCTCCCCAGCAAGGACCAAAGCAGGACTGTATTTCAGGAAGGAATGTGAGGCATGCAGACCGCAACGCCCATCCACTCCTCTTAAATCAATGGTGCATTTAGCCAGGAACCCGCTGGATCAAAATCAATAAAACACACTATTTCAACACGCAAAGGGGAAAACATAAACTCATACCAAACATTAAATCATTAGATGGCGGTGTGACAGCAGATTATGAAATAGTAAATATTCATACATTGTGACAACACACTGGTGAAGATCATCAATGTACCGGGCCTATAAAGGGCAGAAGTGTGTCTATGCATATATGCAGAAAGACACTTTTCTTTCTTTTTTTGGTCGACACATTTCATACCTTACTTGTATCTCATACTGATTCAAGCAATGACAATGTTTCAGTCCAATGTGCAGTCAAAATAGAAGGTCCAAGGTATGGCACTACTTACATATGGAGTGCAATGAATACACAATTGCACAATGTATGAAAATATATGGCTCAATTCATATTCATTGCTGGTTATGAACTGACAGCTTATCTGAATAATCTCCACTTTATGCAAGGGTGAAAATATCACCTATGGGTTGACCTATTGCACCCTTGGGGCTCAGAAGAACCACATCATTTATCTGGTATTGTGAATATCCAACACGATAATACCAGAATAACATTCAGAGTTAAAATGGCCGTTTTGCATCAATTTTAATGTGATATGTGATACTAAACCAAATATGTAACTGGTTTATCAAATTTTATACAGAAACCTATACTTATAAAATTGAAAATACCAAGGAGAAATGTCAAACCGTTGAGCATTACATGCTAATTCACATTCACACATGTACACAAACAAAAGCCATAGATTTGTTCACAGGAAATGTGACTGAAATGGTTACATTACACTAGTGCTTGTCTGTTAAAAAATTCATGTTCTATAAAACAACCAGGATCAAAAGTATAAGTTCTATATGCTCATATAACATTTATATGTTAACTTATGTTTAGCTATCAACAGTGGATAGAAATAAACAAACCTCTTCAGGTTTTTTATGCTGTCTTCCCCCCTTTAAGGATTATCTTATAATGAATATATGCAAAAGTCCATTAGAGCATAAAAACACCAGACACCAAGCCCTCGCATCCCCTTTCCTCAACATGAAAAAAAAAAAAAAAAAAACCTAGCAGCATCGCTTTCAATGAGAGCTACGCCTTTCAAACTGCTTTGGTGTCCTACAAAATTACCATATGAGAAGCTATTTACGACTCGACAAAATTTCTGTGTGTTTCCATGAGAGTTCAGTCCATTCCTGTGATGGAACAAAATGAAAAGCCTGCCTTACTTGTTGCACGCAATTAAGCCCCTGCGAAAAGACAGTCGGGGCAGTTTAACATTTCATAGGGCTGTAATTATTCTTTAACTGTTAGAAAGTGTTGTCCCCTAGGAGCCAATTACTTGAAAAGCGCTCATCACACACAAGATATATACAAACAAATCCTTCAAGCACAAAGTAAATGTTTAAACATTAAAAGGGATGAGCGGAGGAACCCATACCAATCAGTTTTGGTAGGAGCTAATTACTAATAAGAGCAGCAACCCCGTTGTGTTAGATAATTATGACACCAACTTGCACCTCAAACGCAGAGAGCCCCTGGCTGGTGGGTGTACCATGGCTCTCATGATCATGGGGGAGAGAGGAATCAAGCATAGACTCATGTAGACTGCAGAGATTAGGTGGAGGGACACAGAAAGTAACTGGCAACAGTATCTCAGAATATTCATGCTTATAGCACTTTGATTATCCAAGGTCCAAAAACATTGACCAAATACAAAAGCTCAGATGCATCACTTGTTTGAACAATTCTCCACGATCAAAAAATACATTTACAAGCAACCACAGATCTGCATTTTTTTTTATTTGATTCAATAATTAATTTTAGGAACAAGCAAATACGTCTTCAAAGAGGTGTCTACACTCTAGACTGAAGAGTGTATCACTTTATGAAAATCTAAACACACTTAAGAAACAATTCCAGAGGCTGAATTGGGCTGGACGCCACCCTGAGTGAATTATATAACTTATTTTTAACTAAAATAAAAACTTAATAGTCAATATTAGCTTAAGTGACTTAGATGGAAAAGTCTTCAGTTCAGCAATCATATTAACCTCCACTTACACTCTACATCTGCTTGGCCTGTTGTTTGCTCATCTAATCAATCTCCTTCAGCCTTGTTCTTTAATGTCCTACCACGTTTGGCCATCTCTAAATATCCGTTAATGCCTGGGAAACATCAGGCCCTCAATGATAGCACTGTAAATGTAATTTATTTCTCACTCATGCAAGCACTTGAGCTAAACGATTATGGCTACTGAGGAGCGGCACACTATATAAGATAAATATTGATTGAATGGAGGGTTTGTTAGCTACAGTGAAGAATAGGGTCTGAGTGAGAAGAGATGTCTATAAAGAGAAGAGGGGAGTGGGAAGGCTCGAGTTGTCTTGTGCCAACCAGGCTTGTTCCAAATAAAGGAAAGGCTGGCTCGACCTGGCTCGGCCACAAACGACCATTTCACAGGAATTTCAGTCTTTTTGATCCAAAACCAAACAGACTGGGGCTCTCTCTCTTACTCACTCTCTTCAGACAAGAGCATCATTTGCTGTGAATTGTCCTCCTGTCCATTTTGCTGCAATGTGCTAGAAAGCTGCTGACATGCTTGTCTGTGGTCTGTGCAGACAGAGCCAGGTTAATTAGTAAGATGTGATCTGTAACTGGATCGCACCGAGTACAAGGATCTGGTCATTTTGATTCATTTAATTTGATTTAAAATATTTTAAATCATTATATTGCATCGCATTGAGACACTATGAGCATTTTAAAAATGAGATATCATACATCTTTAAACCATACCCATCAATAAGAGTTCAAATCACCGTGTCCTACATCTCATCATTTGGTTTTAACATAGATAGACAAAGTAATTCGTTCCTCTTCTCAAAAGAATTATGTTACTCGTGACATTTTTAGCAAATAATTGGCAAACGGATACTTTTCAAGATTAAACCTCCATGTTTGGAAGGTGAGTTACAGGAAAAATAATTAGACGTATTCATACTTAGTTAAAAAAGCATTCAAGGTATGTGTGTGTGTGTGTCTCTGCAGGGGTGTGTGTGATCTATTGTAAGTGGTAAAATGTAGTTATCAAAACAGGAGAGGAACAATGTGAGATGACCTGAATTCTTCCTGACATGTGAGAGAGTCTTTATGTCTATAGTGGATAACTCATGCAGGGTCCTGTGTTTTCACAACACACAAATGCACATACGCACACACAGAGTCTGTTTGCCTTGTTTCACCGTTCTTGACATCATATTGTAACAGCATCTCCAGAGGCTTGGGCATAACCTCAAAATCCTATTTAGCCAAATTAACATTAGGAGTGGCATCGCAACACAGCAAACGCTTTGTGATGTAACATATGAGATGGATTGCTTTGAAAAACATTAGCGGATAAGCCGCCTATCTATTCTCATGTTGCCAGGGTGCAAAAATATGTGACTCTCATATTAACAGGAGAAGTATTGCTGTCCACTCATACCTTATTGAAATCCAAACGTGACAATGTAATGTTCAGTGCGTATAGTGAGCATGAGACAGTGTGTGCTTGTGTACAGTTTGCAGTGGGCGTCCTGATCCTGTTTGTATGTGTGTGCGCAACAGACTGTCTGACTTTCTCCTCACCACAAACACCAGTGTATACAGATGTTACACAGGAAATTTCCACCAGTGTAAACAACGTTGTGTTGTTGATGTGTGAGAGTGACTGCAAGAGAAACAAAGCTGTCTCAAATCCCATTTGGGCTGAGAGGCGGCCCATATGGAAAGTTACCAAATAGTGCTAATACTGCTAATAGGATGTTCCACTCTAAATAGGAGCTCATGTTAATACCCAGATTTTCATTCATGCTGGAAATTGTAGTTTTAAATTACAGTTTAATGCTTCAGATTTTTAATAAAAAAAAGCCCCTCAAAAAACCTTCACAGCAACACAAAAATTACCACAGCCTCTGAACAGAGCCTCAGCCTCCCATTGTCAGCCAATTACTATGCAATCTCTTTCTTATGACTGAATAGCTCACTGTTAGCAAATAATGAAAAGGCAATTATGGCAAAGCTGTGTTCATATTACCCTCTTCATTTTATGCAGGCTGTAATTATTGTCAATCCTAGAGGCTTACTCTACCATGTAAGAGGCAGCAGGGAAGAAAATGGAGTGGGCTGGTGCATGGCAAATTGGAAATGTCACAGCTACCTTTTTATCAGCACCACTAGACCCCTTTGTGCGTGTGTGAATTCACGTACACGTACATGTGCGTGTATACGCACGCACTCCAAACATACATGGTTATACCTAGATGTCCATTAGCGCACCCACGTCCGGGGTACACATTTATTTACACATTAGCACGCACATATTTACTCCCCATCATCACCAATCATAAATTCTCCAGCAGAGTGAAAAAAAAAACAAAAAAAAACTGCTGTGTGTTTTGCAGAATCTTTACCTCAAGCTGTTACCATAGCTTAAGTACAACGCTAGCGGGTGAAGAAATAAATAAATAAACTCATAGATGAAGCGGGTGTGAGAAAAACACACACACGCGCACACACATACACACACACACACACACACATATTCCTTTTGTTCTTCCTTTTTTTTTTTCCTGAAAACAATGATTCCCTGAAGACTCCTGGTTTTCTTTTCCTGCCAGTGTCTGTCTAACAGCAAAGTGGTGGATATATTCCTTTTGCCTTGGCCCTCATTAGCTGTCTCCATGCTGTTCAGTAATAGGGAGTGGCACATAAATGATTCCCTTTATAGAGTTTGATGTGCCACACTGAGAGGACCACAGCCCCCGTATGGACAGCACCCCCCATCAACCCCTTCACCGCCGCCAACACCCCTCATCCACCCACCCCCAGATGGAGTGCACATAGGGAGGGGGCCGGAGCTGGAAGAGAGCGCTGTGTGTGACACGCATGACAAACGCCTCAGCCCATGTCGGCGCTAATTCTAATGGGCGTCGCTGACCCTTAAAAAAAAACATTTTATCAATGTTTCCCTAAGTGCCACTAGCAGAGGTACATAATTAGGGTGGGACATCAATAAAGGCCCAGGCACGGGCACTACTATGGCGCACATGGCACCAGGCGTAGTGATGGCGAGATGGAAATACAGAAGGGGTACACAGACAGGAGGTGCAGCAAGGAGAGATCTTTTGTCAATACTCTTGCATGCATCCCTGACAAATCAAAGTGAATAAACAATGTCGTGATTCTACTATACCTTGACAGGCGAGAAGCAGGTCTACTAACACGATTCTGACGGCAGACTTTTCAAGGTCAGCCTTTAAGCTCTTTAACTGCACTGTTTCAGGCTTTGCACTAAATTCAACTTGACATTCATATACCTGGCAAGCACATTTATAATATATTTTTTGAAAGTTATTTTCTCCTTTCTCTTTTTTCCCCCCACTTCGTCCCACAGAAGCAGGTGCTGCTCCTTTTGTGTTTAACAAGATTCTTGAAAGTGTGCATGAGGGAAAAGTGCATTTCTTAAAGGAAGGCGTTGCACTACACGAGGCTGTCTTCCAAACGCGCTTTTCAAATGGATACTGAAACCTGTCACAGTCATATTACTTTACCTCTAACATAATAGCATCGTCTAGTGCACTCCAACACAAAAGACAGCCAGGGAAACATCACAACAGGATCAGGGAGAAGAAAAGCCCTCTTTTAACTTTCAAAACTCCGTAAGTTCTCAGAGCACACAGACTTCAGTGTGCCGCTAGCTTACGCTGGTGCGTTTGCCTGCTGCTTAGAAGAAGGGTGGAGAGAGAGGCAGTAAAAACAATGTAGTCATTACAGCTCACTTGAGTGTCATTTTGGCAGGCAGGCATCGCTGCTTGACTTCAGATGTGTAACTGAAATCACTCCTCTGTTGTCTTGTGGCCTGCTGGCTGTTAGGTAGAGTTACAAGGCACACAAACAAACCAAAAAGATACCAATTTACTTCCCTACACTGTTCTCCATATTTGCGAATTTTGAAAGCAGTGTTTTGATTTTCGCCAAGTGAATGAGGTGACAGGATATGATGGCAGAATACAGGGATCAATCATAGACATTTTGCGGAGGTTACTCAGTTCTTTTCTGATACAGATCTCACCCAAAACAACAGCACAAACAGCAACAGCTGCTGCAGCAACTAGACCTACAACAACACCAAAAGGTTTCCTGAGACTGAGCCTGTGAGACAGACTCTCTGTGCGTGTGTGTGTGTGTGTGTGCGTGTGTGTGCGTGCATGTGTGTATCACAGAATTCTCAGATTTGATGCCACAATTGTCACAGGCACTTGATGCGTGGCCTCTGTTCGTCAATTCAGTTTGATGTGTCTCTCTCACACACACTTTCGTACCCACCTTGTGAGTCCTGGTGTTCACTCATCCTCCAAATCTGTCCTGGAAATCCATGCTGTAAATAAAGCAAGGAGAGGAGGAAAAAAAGAAAATGAGATTGAATGAGAAGATGGAATAATACCCTCCCTCAAGTCATCTGCCTCAACAAAATTATTTTCTCCAATAACAGGTAGTGTTAATCTGTAGAAGCCTGACGATATGTGAATAACACAAAATGACCAATTACACTAAACACGCCAGCTTTAATTTCCTGCCTCTGCGGACGATAAATAAACATGGCTTCTACGAAGGCGCAAGTGGAAAGTGCTCCGCTATCAAAGCCATCCCCAAGTTATTTTCTTTGATCAGCTGCCAAGGCCCAGATACCCCCGCCTGTTTCAAGTCATTTGAGGCGTTCAAAATGAAATTATGGAGCATCTCCACGAGATATTAGTGTTAAAGAGCAAGTAGCCCATGGCTACAGTAATCCCCTGTTAATCCTGACCTAATGAGACCAAGCATGAGAGAAGGAGAAACACAGGGTTAAATGGCATTAGCGAGACTTAGTGGAGTGGTGTAAGCTTTCATAAAGGGTAAATTATAACAGTTTCTACTGCAACAGTATAATGTAACATCAACTCACTTAAAGTGAAATAGTGATGTAACATGAAAAATAAATACTTTCAATCTCCAAATTAAAAAAGAGAAAAATCTTATACATACACAAAGAATCAACCCCTATAATGTTGTTTATTATAATACATTTTTATAATTAAACAATCATTTTAAGTGAATCTGGTTGGTCATTCAGGTTGTGGTATTTTACTATATAGTATACAGAAAAAACATTTTAAACCAGTCTGCTGCCGCTTGTTATTAAATATATGTTACATGTACATTAAGTGAATTTGTCTTTGCAATGGTCTTCTAATTTAGCTTACACTAACACCCTCACCCTACAGATTCCTAGCACACTGTGTTGTGTTTGAAAAACCAACAAATCAAAGTCTTATGTTTACACCCAGGTAACCTACAGATGGTTAAGGTTAGATTTGGCTTATAGTTGGGGTGATGGGTCTTACTAATCCCAAGAGAGAGCACTGCCTAAGAGACTGAGTTTGGGGTAAAAACTCGATGTTATTCTTGCTGCTACTTCGGAGGCTTTTTGAGTGCATGCTCTCCATAGGACCAGAAATACTGTATCTTTTCATGTTTAAAGCTTTAAGTTTGAAGAACTGAAATGTTTGTGAGTCACCAATGAACCCACTGTTTATTTTATCGGCTCTCAAAAAAGGCTTTAGAGTATTAAGCTTTAGCTTCTTAATTTTTAATCTCTGACTGAAAAATTCTAAACAAAACTGTTTATGCAAGTCTTGTTGCACTTGGAAAAACAAAGCATTTTCACATGTGTTTCAAAGAACTGATTTCATTTACTCATTACATCATGCAAAAGTGATCAAAGTAACATGATTATATTACTGATGTGGAATTACCATATTTATTTGCAAATTAATTACCCATATAAAGTAACACTCACCACCTCCCTCCCAAAAGTTGATTTCCCATGTTGCTTCAGTTAAAAACCAACCTGTTTCAAGGGTGCTCTAACGAAGTCAGTAACAGAGTAATAAGGTGCGGTGGTGTGCCAGCAGAGCAGCCAAAGTCATCCAAACATAACACAGCACTCAGCACCCGGATCACCACGGCACTTCCTCTTCACCCCTCTGATCTTTAATAGACACTAATCACATGTGGGCCTGGAGAGAGAGATTGAGAGACAGACAGACAGAGAGAAGCATGTGTTTATTGTACATTCTTATACATTCAAACGGGTTTGAAAATTTAGACAATAATTTTGAATTTGATGAATATAACATCTTCACATATCATTCAGTAAAATGTGAGGGATGCAATTGAAAAGGGTTTCTTTGCAAAAAATGTGTAGAGCCAAATCTATTCTAAACCCCAGTATGTTTAAACT
>OMNW01034874.1:15410-30613 GCA_900303245.1 Selene dorsalis | reverse complement strand
ACAAATTAAAAAAAAAAAAGAAAAAAAAAAGAGCAAAGCTGAGAGGCTGAGAAAAGAGGAAAGACAAAGAGGAAGAGAGGAACAAAGAGCTGAAAAGAGTGGAACGGGAGCAGCTATCCAGTTTGGATGAGCCCCTCTTGACCTTCTGGGTCTGAGGAATTGTGGTGGAACACACACCAGTCTTTGAAGCCAGCCTTGCACACCACATGCTTGAATAAAGCAGGCTCTGACTGTTGGCACTGGGTGTGTGGCGGTGAAAATCAAGTAGCTTTTACAGGAGCGTCTTTAGGTTTTGGCTGAGGCTGTCAAAGCCCTGCTGGAGCCCTGGACCTCGGTGTTCCCAGATCCTCACAGAGCCTGTGGCCTGTCACTCTCCTGCCAAAACTGGAGCTCATTTGTGGAATACGGTGCGCTTTCCTGTCGTGGCTGACTGGGATGCAGGTTCTCGGCAGAGTGTAGGATCAAAGTCTGTGCAGGGCACCAGCACATTGCTCCGTGTCACCCAGTGATAACCCTCATTTCTCCTGCCAGACTGGATTCCACTCATATTTCACAAGCAAGCTCTGGGCATCGCTCATCTCTCTGCTTTCGCTTCATATGAAATAATGACCTGTCCTACATTTTAGTCGTCTTGCACCACAAGTTCTGTTGTGTGTGATCATTAGGCCTGAATTGTCTGAAGGTTAGAGAAAGTATATGTTACATATTTGCTCTACTAGACTTTTACCTGCCAGCATTAATTACATTCATCCTGTGACTGATTGACTGATTGTTTTTGGCCACACATAACTACACATAACTAACCTTTTCAGTTACCATATGGTTGTGAATTCACTCATCCATCAAATTTGCAGCAAAATTTTCATTAATTTGGAGTCGCATTTGTGTCCACTTGGTGAAGGCAAGTCCATTATTAACTCTCAAGAGGCTCTTCACTTATTACTGAGGGAAATATCTGAGTTTAACAGCAAATTACTAAATGCATCCTTAAGCGAGTAGATTAACGTAATAATAATAACGAGCAACCTCTTTCCCATTCAAGGTTTTTGTGGATTTTCATTTCATAATTTCTCATAAAAAAAAAAATCTATTACAACCACTTTAATGATTAACATACTACACATGGAACAAAACATTTCAGTTCTGCAGCTTTCAGTGATGTGTCTCATGTAAACAGAGTGCATCTGTTATTGTGACCTCTGTCCACTGAAGAAGATGCAAGATGTGGCTAAAAGCTCAGGGAAAAGCCATTACATTGATGTTGTGTCAAGATATCGTACCATGTGAATGTGACACTGCTGCTCAGTACATCATGTTGTGGGAGTGTTGGAGTACTGGGTCAGTACTGGGTCAGTGTCCAGTCAAGAATGTATGCAGCTGCACTCACTGCATGGCAGGAAATGCATTCCTACAAAATACCATCCAAGCCTCCCATGGATAAAGTGTCAGGGATGCACTCAATACAAACTCTTTTTAAAGAGGAGTTGACCAGGCATACACAATTAAAAGTAATTAGTGGATGTTATTGATCCATAACAGCATTCAACATGTCCTCTCTTCAGAATCAAACCAGCCTGTGTGTTGCACAACTTTTGCTCGACATCTTTGCTGCTTTTAAGTAAGCCGAGTGAGAAAATGGGAGACCATGTGGTTTGTTAATTACCGCTGACTAATGAGAACCTGTCAGGCTCTGTTGATCTCACAGTTTGAGTTTGTTCTCCCACAATGACTCCAATGAGGGTTTGCCAGCGAGTCCTTATTTCACATCACATTTCTCGCTCATAAAATGAATGTCTTTTCTATTTATCTCATCCCTTTCAATTTACATCCATGGTGACATTTAAACTGATACCATGTGTCGGACTAGTATCAATTCTGCTACTGCTGCTCTTTATGCTGTTGTCGCTGTCTGAGAAATTTATATGCACAGAGTCTGTGGTGGTTTCTGAATGATGCTTTTTTTACTCTTGGGGATGATGATTTTTAAACATGTCAGATCTCTCTGTCAGTGTCTCAGTGTAGTCTTGGCCTGCAGGATTTTGAGACAGATGGATCATCCAGGTTCAGCTGGTAGTATGTAACATACAGGAATTTGTTTGAATTTGTATCATCAGTGCAGCCTCTCTGCATTTCCTCCTGTTACTCTAAGCTTTGCATTTGTCACCTCCCTGCTGAGTGTTTGTTTGCTTGATTCAACCAGCTCAAATGACTAGGAGCAGTTCTGTGAGTGCACAGCACCATCTAGTGTTACATATATATGTTCAGAAACATATGCAGAGACAGTTATCTGTGGTTTTCCGTGGTGAAAGTTATGACGTTACAGCAGAAACCAGACATGTTGAACTTCTTCAAATATGCAACAGCGTGTTGTAGGGTGACCCGTTTAAGATTCTGCTTTGTAACCCTAACCCTTTGTGTCAAGACAAAGCAAAAAATGCTGTTGGCTGCTAAACCAGGAGGGATAAGTTTACAATATCAAGATCCACATTTGAATCAGCAGAACTGGCGTTCCTCATAATTCTTTTGTTTCAACGAACAGCAAAGAGACAAGAATGAAGACTGCAAAAAATTTATTTGGGGAGCAATGGTTTATGCAACAACATCAAGGCGATATAACCTTTGAAATTACATCCAACAGTTAAAACATTCACCAAAGTCCTCACAACGCTCATTATCCTCACACAGCACGTTCTGTGTAAAAATAAAATATACCAAGTTATACAACATAAAGAGGAAAAAAACATATCTGTTCAGCATGTAAGTCCAAGAACTACAATTCCCAGAAAGCATCTCTTCCACAGTAACAGTCATAATTTATGTTAAATTAAAATGAATATAATAATATATAACGTGCTGAGAATTTGTACGGGAAATTAAATCTTCTTGAACTTTTAGCATTGTCAGAGTTTTAGTGCAATTAAAAATCTTTCAACAAATTCTGAGGACTTGGAATCTGAAAACTTCAGTTTCATTTCAAGGCTTTTTAAAAACTTGTGTAAACTCCAGCAGACCGCAGTAGCTGATTAGACTGTAACTAGGCTGTAACTGTGAACATATTTCACTGGTACACTACGATATACTGAGAATTGCAGACATTATTTCACACCAGTATGCCGTCTTTTCCTCTGTGTTTTAAACTTGCAGCATAGATGTCCCATACAAGTCTGTCAAATGTAACTGTGAGAGCCTCTGTTGAAAACATTGTAAAAATATATCCTTTTTTTTCTAAATTAAAAAAGGTGCCATCCAAGACAGAATGCTCTCAGTCGTTAAAAGAAAGACCCTGAATTAACCATTTCAAAACTGATCTATTCTATAGATGAATCGCCCATTTTCAAAATCTATTTCATCTATTTTAGTCAAACTTAGAACATTTAGACTTTAGAACAAACCACTGATGCTTTCCATTTGTGTTGCAGTCCTTTCTGAGCCACTCTAAAGAAACCCTTTTCTTTACAGCAGTTCTTCTGTCAGTGTACCCTAACAGAAGCACACTTTATACACAGTCTCTGTTTACTGTATTCCTACAGTAATCGCCCTTCAAAGAGCTCCTATCAAAAAAAAGAGAGAAAAAGACAGAAAAATAAACAAGTGATAAATGTTGATGGGTGACTTTGACAGCCCATAGCTTCAGCTAATGTGCATTATCAAGTTTATGGATGTCTGTGTATTACAGTATAGTTGACTTGCAGCTGTTTAGAAGGACATGATGGTTCTCTGGATGATGTCGACGCATTCATGCAGCTCGTCTTCTTTAATGACCAGGGGAGGCGCCAGGCGGATGATGTCGCCGTGGGTGGGCTTGGCCAGCAGTCCGTTGTCACGAAGACGTAAGCACACTTTCCAGGCGTCATAGTCTGGAGGAGAGATTTTTTTTTATTTAAGATAGGTCTCGATTTAAGTGATGAGGATAAGTGTCAAATCAAGTCCTATAAACAAGCAATCTTGTCCTCCAAGTAGAAGCTGCCTTGAAGGAAAAATCCACCCCAGAAAACAATCAGATTGTATCTTTTAAAATCCACTGAATTAAATGACAAATTTAAACTGTGCATTTATGGATTTACTTATTTGATGTGAGCTTGAGAGTTATAGGTCCTCATTGTGTTGTGTTTGTGTGAGGTGTCATGGTAGATGAGTCCTGGAGATAGCTATTTTTGGTGTTTACTTGTGTGTGATCAGATGTTGTTGCTGCAATAGCATCACAACTGTGCAAGATTATGTGATCATGTTGCAACATGGTCTCTACTTTACTTTAGTGTAGAAATTTTACATTTCTGTACCTTTGGTCTCCTTGATGACGACCGCGTTGAGGAGGCCTTTCCCTCTGACTGTTGTCACAATGTCTTTGGGCAGTTTTCTCAGCTCGGACCTGAGAAGCTCTCCCATCCTTTGAGCGTTCTCTGCCAGCTTCTCCTCCTCAAGCACCTGCAAAAAGGACAAAGAATGCATTATAATGATTTAACCTTTTTGGTACATTGCTTATCACACTTGAGATTCCATTTAATTTGTTTAAAGTTAAAAAGATCATGTGATGAGTTGTTAAAGAGAAGATAAGCAAAAACACAAAAACAAGTGTACTTTAACACTGACCTGAAGAGCAGCGATAGCAACCTGACAGGCCACAGGGTTACCTCCATATGTGGACCCGTGTTCCCCAGGCTTGATGGTCAGCATAATCTCATCATCACACAGCACAGCCGATACCTGACACACAGATCATTTAACACAAAGGTCAGTTCCAGCACTGCTATGACCAATACTCCAAAAGTCCATAAAGTTTTACTTGTCAGCAAAACAAATCCATCACGCGATGTGAAGAAACTTACAGGGTAAACTCCTCCAGAAAGAGCTTTGCCCAAAATCACAATATCAGGACGGACTTCCTCATGGTCCACAGCCAGTCTCCGGCCGGTACGTGCCAGGCCTGTCTGCACCTCGTCAGCAATCCACAACACCTGAACAAAGCACAAATGACTTTAGCAGTGATCGTCTGTCCTTTTGCAGCAATTTGATGCTCTTCTGAATCTTTTTCTACTGTTCAGGGCAAAGAGAGCCATGCATATGGTAAATATATGGTAATGCATGCAGTATGATTAAAAACTAGATTGGTGTGCTACACCCACATATGCCTGAAAACAGCCTGATGACTTTGTAACTGTAGCAGTGTTGCCAAAATACATATTGATGTTCAGATGTGGCAGTTTTAAATAGTGTGCTCTCACTTCACCCTCCATGCCTCTGTTCAAACATCTTCACATCACCAGCAGGCTTTATATGTTGTGTGCTCTGCAAGAATCAAACCTGGAAACCTTTAACATCAACATCAGACTGTCACACGCACAAAAGATCAAGCTTCAGGCATAATAACTGGTCAGATTGATTTTTTAATTTATGTTGTTTTATAATTGAATAACCAAACAGTAGTCAGTCATTGTGTCATAATGCTTGTTATCCGTACCAGTATCTAAAGTGAGAGCCAAATGATATAGGATGCCATTTGCTGTCATATTATAAAACCACTTGAAGCAATAAACAAATCACAGAGCTGGTTTGACTCACATTGTATTTGGTGCAAAGTTCTCTGACTTTGGTCAGGTAACCCTGGTCGGGCACCACCACCCCAGCCTCACCCTGAATGGGCTCCACCATGAAAGCTGCCACATTTGGGTCTTGAAGGGCTTTCTGGCAAAAAAAAGGAGAAAAGCACAATGTCAGACATTTTTATCTGTGTCCAAGATAAACCAGTCAGTAAATGCATGCTACTTTATTAGGTTCTTCAGATTAGACACAAAAGCAGCACTTGCCAAGATAACCCTATCAGGAATGACATAAATCTTGAGTCAGTTATTTGGTGCTTATATCAACAAAAGACAACAAATCAGTCAAGTTAGTCAGGATCTTATGAAATAAACATCATGTTGTTAAAATAACATTAATTCTAACTACAATGCAGGATGCAGTGCAAACCTTAGAAAAACAGTTTCCAAGCAGCAGCCTCCATAATCACTGATGTTTGTGCTCCAGTTAAGAAAACCACCATGAGTGCATTGTAATTAAGCAGCAGACTTTGAGGTTGTAAATGTTGGATTCATCTACCAAGTGCATGACTACAGAGAGTATGATGAAACTGTTGCAGCCTTTGACATCATGTATAACAGTTTCGCAAATGACTGTGTACCTCTAGTGCCTTTGAATATAGTGTTATATAAAAGACCCCATAGTCTTTGGTATTTTTGGGGACCTTTGAAAATAGTGGCAGAACATTTCTACACACTTACAAACATAAACATACAGGGTGGCTATATGGGCAGCAGAATAAAAACCTGTACCTCCAGTGCAGGGATGTCGTTGTATGGAACAAGATCAAATCCTGGCATGAAGGGACCGAACCCTTCATAACTACTGGGGTCAGTTGAGCTGGAGATGGCTGCCATGGTACGGCCCCAGAAGTTTCCATCTAATCAAAGGGAGAGAATAAGAAAGCACATCAGCATGTTGTTCTGTCTATAGAAAATTTTAAACCAGTGCTTTGTTAGTCAAAGATAAACAAGACTTGTTTGGCCAAATAGTCACTAGCAACTGGGAGAAGGTCTGTGCAATGCTAATGCTAATCGTCATAATTATAATGATGGCTTACTGTAGAATTTAGCTTTTTTTGGCTTATTTCCTACAGAAACTGTTACAGAGAGGAAATTTTGAGCTGACAACTGGATGATCTGGTAACTTTATGTGTGATATTGATGCCAATTTTCACAGTGTGAGCTAATATGTGAGGCCTCAAAACTGTGATGCAGTTTTTTAAAACACGAGGTGGTTACTGTACTTACTTGCAAAGATGATTTTGGCCTTGTTTTTGGGAACTCCCTTCACAGTGTATGCCCACTTGCGGGCAAGTTTACAGGCTGTCTCACCACCTTCAACACCTAATTTGTTGCAAAGAAGAAAAATGTCAACAAATACGCATCAATGTCATGTCTAAAAATGTTCCTTTTTAAACAAAGGTCCAAGTGCTTCCTTTACCTGTATTCATGGGTAAAACTTTGTCATAGCCAAACAAGTTTGTGATGTACTCTTCATAGGCTCCAAGCACATTGTTGTAAAATGCTCTGGAGGTCAGGGTGAGTTTGGAGGCCTGAGCATTGAGCGCAGCAATGATCTTTGGATGGCAGTGTCCCTGGTTTACTGCACTGTAGGCACTCAGGAAGTCATAGTACCTGCCGCCCTCCACATCCCACACATAGATGCCTGAGGTAAAAAAAAAGAAAGAGACCAGAGATTAAAGGATAACCAAATACTCATCTGTCAACCATGCGTTAATTCAGAACTCAGAGCTCAGAACTCACCCTCCCCTCTCTCTAAGGCCACAGGCAGGGGGTGGTAGTTGTGCGCGCCATACTTGTCCTCGCGGGCGTAGATTTCCTCTGAGGTGAGCGGGCGTTCGGTCTTCAGTTTAGAGGCGGCAGTGGATGCAGAGCGTGTGCCAGAGTGGACGCTGCGACAGAGAACCGGGGCAGCGCGGCTCAGGCTGCGGCTGACCTGGAGAATCATTCCTTTCATGGTTGTATGCAGCTCAGACTGTATGATTGATAACAGAAAAACAATAATTCGATTGACATTTTTGACAGAAAGCAACAAGTGATGATTTTCAATAAGTTCAAAAGAGAGAACCTCACAAGGTTGTATGACAACAAGAAAATCACACAGGTTTAGAGTGAGTGTTGAAAACTAGTTCAGTACATGGAAAATACACAGAAATTAGATAACACATATCAGACTGATTGCAAAAGACACGCTGCCACATCAACAGCAGTGACACACACAACTAACAGATGTTCACGGTGCACAGATAAGACTTGGAGAACCAGTCCTGTGAAACCTGGTCATGACTTCTTTATTTTTTGGCAGAGATGCTGTTACAATCCCACAAATAAATAAAACAAAAAAGCTCCTCTCAAATGCTTTACAGAGGCTTCAAATATCAGGCCCGATAGCTAATACACTGCTATGTGAGATACCACAGAACACATGGGCTTTACAGCTCTGCTGAACATCGCTTCTCTTTCACATTCAACACAATGCAGGAGCAGACTTTTGCTTGGTTTGGGTTAACAATAGATAATCCCACAGCAGCCTGGCAACTCAGCTATGATGTGCCAGACTTTTCTATTCAGTCACAACCAAAGGAGAAGAGACTAGTTTTATAACTGTCCTTCACTATCATCATCCTGCATTCTTGTAACTTCAACCTCTATCTGTCCTTTCCTCAGTTCAAGAATTCAAGCGCTTGCAAAATCTTTAAACATTTAGGACGAGGAGTGTCATAGCCACTGAATGGTTTTAGTGACCCACCTTATCTCAACAGCTCTTTGGGAATCAAGTTTCATAAGACCATGTCTGCATGAGTTTACCACAAAACTGCAAGAAAAGTGCCCACGGTGTTGAAACGTCCCTTGCTGAATGTGAACAAACCCTCGGGTGAAACGTCAGAAAGTCACTATTTGACTGGAGATAATCACGAACCTGTCACGGTGAATAAATACACACAGCAAACAGACAGCACCTCGAATGGATAACATCAAGGACAGCAGACCCTTCCAACTGATTTGACACCCAGTTTCCACTAAACCTGCCCTCAGACAGGATAGGCTGGTGGGGAGCTGCCTCCACACACACCCACCTCCATTACAGCCAGAGGCTTAAAAAAGACCGTCGCCGCTGACCTCTTATTAAATTATGTATGGTATCTGTAAGATAAACAGCTACTCCAAATCAGCCTCTTTATATTATTACACCATGGCACATACCGTTAAACTTATTATAAATATCACTTAATGAAATTATATACATTAAAACCGTGTCTTTTTCTCGACCAAAGACTGTAAACGCTTTTAAACCTCACACGAAAGCGTTGCTACCTATAGACAACACCGGCTAGCAGGCTAACAGTCGCACATCCTGGCATTCATCAAGCGAAACAGAGAGGAAACAAAAACAGGAAGGATGAGACGTGGAGGGAGGTTAAACTGTACCAGAGAAGACAAGAAGCGGAGTTCAAAGTCCTGTTGAAACCCACTCAGGCGTTTCCTGTCCGGTCCCGGTATTTGAAGCTGATTATATGACCGTGTGGCTCGCGCACGGCGTGGCTGGATGATGCGTGCTGTCGTCAGAGGGCACGCCTCTGTATGATGCAAAACCACAACTCCTCAGAGCCACGCATCTCCTCAAACACCACTATCACCGATAATCAATAATCAGTAATCACTAAGATTACGACAGATTAAACATCCACCAGATGTCAGGCGCTCTGTCTGTATTGTTCTGTGTTACAGGGAACGTGTTGTATTTAATATGAAATCAGGAAAATTAACTTAAACTATTTAAAGCAAAAGGGTCAGATATAGGGAAATTATATATCTAACAGTATAATATATAATATTTATTATATTATAATTACTCATGCATAAATGTTTATACAGGTTTTACCTATACTAACCACTTGGAGTTTGACAGCCTGGCTCCCATTGCGCGCATGCGCCGTGAGGCTCCCGTTCCGTCATGGCTGACACGAGCTGGCCAGGCTGTGCAAAGAGTTTGAAAGGTGTTGTGTTAGACATGTGTGGCGTTTTATATGACAGCGGCGAGGGCGACGGAGTTGCTATTGACGGTTCTATTGAAGCGGTGAAAAAGTGAGTGAATGACTGGAGAGTCGTTTCGGACGTTGTCAGAGATTTTAGCTGCTTTGACTGTTGAGCTCCGTGGAGCAAAACGCATGCACTGAGTTTATCACTGTAATAGGTCAGATGTTTATAAGACTCCTGCAGGGTCTTTGTGCATGCACAATTTATGCATTACTTTATAATATACGAGAACAATTACTATATCAATATCATCACTGTGTTGGCAGAAGCCATACGCCCCTTCCTCGTTCTGACCTCCTGACCTCTTTTTAAAGGCTCAAGGCCTCCGACCTGCAGCTGCGCTTCTGCACGAATGAGACCCAGGCCACCAGAGAGAAGTTTGTGGCCAAGCTAGGAAGACTGGGCTTTGACATCTGTGTGTCTGAGGTCTTCTCTCCTGCCCCTGCTGCAGTAGCAGTCCTCAAAGAGAGGAGTCTACGGCCTCACCTGCTGGTGTATGATGGTAATGCTTTTCATTTGTCAAAACTTCTGAGACTGTGGAGTCTTACCCTATGCATAGTGGAAAAATACTACAGTAATTGGCTATTAAGGATAAATAGATTTTTTAATCTTAAGATTTTAAGCATTGCTTTTTTGTGGTTTTGCTAAAATAAAAACAAAGTGTGGGCAAAGGTAAGTATGGGGGATTCACTCAAAGTAAAGAAATGTGTCATTTTTTAGACGATGTTGGTTTGTGAAACAAAAGGATGCAATAAATCAGGCTTTGGCTGCACAGACAACACTTAGGATCAGTTTACCCTTGATTTGGGTCTTCTCATGGGAAATACAGAGTGAAGAAAATCTCAGCAGATTTATCCTTTACGCAACCTTAACATTACAACTGCTTTCTGTGACAAATGTGAGTATTGAATAATGAAATGTGTGTTTCCTCTTGCACAGGAGTTATCCCTGAATTTGACAGCATTGACAAGACCAACCCAAACTGCGTGGTCATTGGAGACGCAGCTGAAAATTTCTCCTACCAGAATGTGAATGAGGCATTCAGGGTTCTCATGGGCCTGGAAAAGCCACTGCTGTTCTCTCTGGGCAAAGGGTATGCACATATCCACTTATCTTCACTCCGTTACTTATTCCAAACTACATATGAAGTATATAATGACTTTACAGATCTGGACTAATGATTTATGCTGTTTCCATAGGAGGTACTACAAGGAGACAGATGGTTTGAAACTGGATGTCGGGGTGTACATGAAGGCTCTGGAGGTACAGTACTGTAGGTGCATAATGTGCATTAATATATTTATTACCAATAGATAAGAACATTTCTGTGTATGTGAATCCTGACTAGATTTTAATTCTTCCTTCCCTCTAGTACGCTTGTGATTTAGAGGCTGAAGTTATTGGAAAGCCCTCCTCGATGTTCTTCCAGAGTGTTCTCAATGACATGGGCCTTCAACCACATGAGGTATGTCACAACAGGTGTTGACTTTTCTGATTAATGTTGTACAATTCTCCCTACAGAAAAGCAGAATGAGTCTTTGGAGCTCTCATCATTTATATCTGCCTGACAAATCCTGCTTGGTGTTTAAATACCTGTGGTTAAGTTGAGTGGCACTTCTTCTCACGCCCTTGGCACTTCGAGATGTCTGGTTGTTTTCCAGCTCTATGCAGTCATGGCAGTCACATCAGTTTTGAATTGTGTAACAGCTGTTGCATTTGTACCAACCCGATATACCTGTTGCACATGAACCTACTTACCTATGCATACTCCTTAGGTAATAGCTACCTACATTAACCTGCTTGCAGCTCTAACAGAAACACTCCCAATGGCACAATAGAAAAATGCTAGACCATCTCATGTTCCACTTTTTTCTCAGATGTCTGAACGTGTGTTAAATATCTTTGTTCATCTCAGTTGATCTAAGGAGACAGTGGCGTCACCGCACATCTTTTTAAGTGAATCCATTTCCAGACCAGGCAGTTGGCACTCTCTCTAAACCTCACCCCACTCCCTGGATTTCCTCCCTTTTACCGAGACATGAATATATTCATTTCTGCACATCAGCATCATTCCTGTCATACCTCTACAAAAGTCAAGAATCTGTCTCAAATCAGAAGTCTGATCCCTATCACAGAGCAAACATCTGGACTGCACTTAGAAGATTCAATCTGACACACTCAATTGAGACAGCACTCCTCTCCTGTGTGAGGAGCTCTTTATACCCACTCAGACTTTCTCCCCGACCCTGACACTCTTCCTGCCCTCTGTTCCTTCTAAAATGATAAAATCAACCCTGTGATTAAGGGGTTCTCTCACTACACGACTAAGCTAGCATCTCTTTGTTCATAGCATGTCCTCCATGCCAGGTTCCAACTGTAGCCCTCTCCTATTCTCACTTGACACTCTCACTCTGAGATAAAAACCCACTCTTGTTCTGCTCTGTAGCAGCACTTTAAACTAGTTCTTTTTTTTCTTATCACAGTAATGATGAGTGTTAAAAGATGCACTTAATGCATCTCTTTACTTCTGTGGTCAACTCTCACCTCACTAACCTGACTCTCTGCATACTCAGAAACAGACAACTCTCTCTTTTCAGCTCTCAGCCCATTGTCCTTTTATTATCGATTAAAATACCTCCCACATTGCATTGTTCTTTACTTTCATCTACCTTTCTATTAAAAAATCACACTAACAGGAAATGGTGAAAACCAAAAGTATATAGGGAATAGGGAACACCTGGTTGGTGCAAAATATAGTCAAGCAGTTTTAATAAGAAACACAGGGAGAAGAGGGAAGAAATGGATTTGCCAAGTGGGGGGAAAAATAAATGTATACCAGAATTTTTTAAACAACGAATGCACGCACATACTTACATACTTTGGTTGCCAGCTTATAAAGCTGTGAACAAGTGCTGTCAAGGGAAGGGTGAATCGATTCCTGCAGTCTGGTCCCAAGTCTCCCTGCAGGTGTGCAGACTCTGATCTAAGTGTTCCAGCCATGCCAGCCTCAACCCTATCATTAAACAAGCGTTTATTCCTTATTTATTCTCTTAATTATACACACACATGTACAGAGGGGTAAATGATCTGGTTCTAATTTCACATTTTTCGTATTTTTCTCTCCATGACAGCATCTACAGAGTTTCCTAAATTAAACTCTTTCTTTATCTCCTCCGTCCTTTGCTGCCAGGTGCTGATGATCGGGGACGACCTGGTGAATGATGTAGGTGGGGCCCAGTGCTGTGGAATGAAAGGCGTACAAGTCAGGACAGGCAAATACAGGTATTCCCACTGAACCTGAACATGACACACCAACACCAACAAGTGCAACTGATTGTCAGTCAGTTTATTGTTTAACCAGTATGTGCCTAGTGACCAGTCCTAATCTGTGCTTTTAGGACTGGAGGCAAACATTGTAAAATGAATTATGTGATTTATGTGTTAACATACAGTACCCCATAAATCACATATTTACCCTGTAACATAAAGTGCCATGTAAATCGTATATCCATATTTTGATAACTTAATGCATTAAGGAAAGTTTTATCACAGTTGCAGTGATAAATCAAAGTAATGGGTGAGCTATGTGTTTTTTATAATTGTGTACATTGTGAATTTGTTCTGACCTTTTCATACATTAACCAAAAAGGTCCATTCACTGAGATGTCAGCAGAGGGCACACTCACACCAGGAATGTGAATCAGAGTTTCCCCCATGACACACAGGCTTCCTCTGAGCCAGCCACTCCATTCTTCAGTCCTCCAGATTTGTTTATCTGATTGAGAGTCCACCAAAAATAGCTTTATTCTCTCCACATGTTGAATGCTTGTCAACCACAAGGTCGTAGTCACCGAAGGATTTATGGTCCCCGATCTGGAGATTACTGGGGCGCCTTTCTTATGGTGTAATTACAGAAACATATGGTTGATTATTTTAGAAGATATATGTGGTAGTTATGGCATGAAGCGAAAAGAAAAGTGAATGGGGGCACTCTTACGCAACCCCACATTATATCACATATGCTGTACCTCATAATGTATGTTCAAAGTCATGTGGTAATTGGTGTTTTTTATGGTTTTTCTATATGACTTCAGCTCCAAGTTTTATATGTGCACTGAAGAAATATTATACATATAGAAAAGGAGGGTCAATACTGTACGTTTTTTCTTATTTTACACTTTGCAGTGCTGGTCTTCAAAACTGTAGTTTAGTGGAATGAGAATTTAGATCATAAAGTAAAAGCAGCGATACCACAACACAAAAAAGTCCCATCAGCAAATGTGTCCACCTAGAATCGCCCCTTTGCAGAATAAATTATTAATAAATATTTGCACGCAGAATTTTAATGGTATATTTGTGCGATACTCATACCACCCTCTAATTTTAGTTTGGTTAATATGCTGCATTGCATCATATTTTCTGAGTTTATCTGAAGAGCAGGTACTCATAGTAGCATAAAAGCTGCATTTCTTCCTTCTTAAATTTAGCAGGATACAAATATTAAGTTACATGAAATGGGAATGTTCACGTTTTATTCGTTGAGATTGTTGCTCATAGCAGCAACAGATCAAAAATGAATGTACTTTTCTATTTTCCTACCATCCTGCAGAGGACATCACACCTCTTTTCTAACATTGCTACCATTTTGTATGGCTCTAAACCAGTGATTAGTGTGAAGAGTATCATGCCTGCTGACCTGCTCCACTGCTGTGCACTGGCATGCAGGTCTTGGTCATGTGACCAGAGAATGCTGAGTAATCTGCTTGAGCATCAGTCAGTTTTAATCCTAAACTAAGGCCTCAGTCACTCACTGTACAACCTGTCCTGTGTCTGCGTAGAGTTATTCTTGTGCATGAATACGTGGGTGTGTGTGTGTGTGTGTGTGTGTGTATATGTTTGGCACTTTCCTGTGCTTTTGTGTGTGTTGCCGGCATGTGCATATTCGCATAGTGGCCGGTGTAAGTGTGTGACTGAATTGTCTATTTTTGTCTTTGACTGAGTCACGGAGGATAGTTCAAACTCCAAATTAAGTTTTAAATGAAATTACTGCTGCGTCAGAATGAACTCTTGAAACAGGTCACAGATTTACAATAAAAGCAGGTACCTGTTGTAATGTTGTGTCTGATCAGAGTACGCGCTGTGTTCAGGAGCCAGCAGAAGGGAACGTTTCAGTCATTCAGTCATCACATCTATAGGAAGCTGAAGTGTTTCTCAGTGGACTGAGCTGAATCCATCTGGTTGATGTGACTTCACGATTTTTCCCCAGCAGCTCAGCTCAGCTCCGGTTTGCTGACACTCTGAACTGTATCTGAGATACTCAACTAAACACAGGATAAAACAGATAAAAATGAGTTCACTCCTGGCCCAGGTTTTTTTTGTTGTTTTTTTTCTACAGAGTGGAGAGAGTTGGTTAGAAGAGTGGATTGTGTCCCACAGAAGAACATATGTGGTGTATTGTGTTACATGACGTGTTGTGTTTCAGCTGTGGTGGTCTAGATTTATGGACTGATTGGTGAATGGAGTTTATATGGAGAAAGACCTGCATACTCAGACATATCACAGCAC